>JANJGK010001531.1:60000-125000 GCA_039081455.1 Macrobrachium rosenbergii | reverse complement strand
CCTTGATAACTGTCCACGTCATGCTCGACATGAAACGTCCCTAGTGCAGGGGACTTGGCGTCTCGACCCTCTGTCATCATATGATTACATAATTTTCACGGGATTCTGCAACATTTTCTTTACAAAAATAAAAAAAACTGTCAAAACATCTAATTAACTGACGGTGAACTCTTTCTGTGGAAAAAAGTCTGTGTTCCTGCTTTCTTTTCGTCGCTTGATTTGGCGAGACGGAGAAAGCAGAAGCAAGAAGGGAATTCCGAAGCGTATAGGAAAAGGAGGAGAAGTGGCGGATTCTGATGAAGAAGGAAACATGATGACCTGAGTCTCCTCCTCCCCCTCCTCCTCACTGTCACTCCAAATAGGTCCTCCTCGAAACATCGATTCCGGCGATTTTCAGAATAACCCTCCCCCCCGCACCCAGCCCTTGCACAGCGCCCCCTCAGGAGTCTCACAGGGACCTCTGCACTGAGGACTGCCAACCGAGATAAGGTCATTAGCGCTCTCTCTCTCTCTCTCTCTCTCTCTCTCTCTCTCTCTCTCTCTCTCTCTCTCACACACATTAAGGAAGAAACTATTTTATGTCTACTGCGAGACAAAACCTGAACTTGGCATTGACAGAGAGACAAAGAAGGAGCAGGCGAAGTGAGGAGGAGGAGGAGGAGGAGGAGGAGGAGGAGGAGGAGCACAGCCACTGACAGATAATCCAGACTCCCTCAAGAGACGCTTTCTGGTGTTATCCCAACAGAGGCTAACCTATGTTTGCCTAGGTTATGATAACCTTTGAAGTTATCCCCCTACATGTTGCTAATAGATGGTTAGCATAGCTGGTTAGCTCATGCTTACCCCAGCTATGTCGCTAACCTCCGCTAACATTAGTGGTTAGAATTTCCAGTATCAAAGGTTTTGCTAACACAGGTTATGATGGACTAGGCTAACATATGTTATCCTAATTTAAGCTAAGCTACAATAGCCTAGGTTATGCTAACCAAGGTTATCATATGTTATGCCAACAAGGTTCTGCTAATGAAGATTACTAAGAATTTTGATAACTGATGTTATTGGCATTCTGCCCATCCCCTTCCACCATCCCCCCCCCCCCTCCTCCCTTACCCGTTCCACTATCATCCATCATCCATTGTGCCCCATCCACCATCTTCCGTCCCCATCCACTACCCTCCTTTCTGCCATCTCCCATCCTCCCTCCCCCCCATCCAGCATCTCCCAATCACATCATACATCTGGCAGCAGCAGAAGCAGCAGTGGGGAGGTCCTCCTTCGATCCCACAACTCCCACAATATGGCTCCCTCCACCTGCCAAGGATTTCTCTTACTATCATCTTCATCAGCATCATTATCCTACTCACTCCCTCTCCTCCACCAGTGACAGCGAGAGAGAGAGAGAGAGAGAGAGAGAGAGAGAGAGAGAGAGAGAGAGAGAGAATAATGGAAGGATATTGTCAAATATTTCTGCGCACCTCAGTCATTCCTTCTTATGAATGAGTAGGAAACTTGATGACAGAAATGGAGAGAAGACTGATCATGTTCTAAATCCTCTGCAGGTGCACACTCAGCATGTTTGCCGAGCGTTTCGTCAGGGTGAAGCAGACTCAGAGAGAGGGCGCAGTCTCTGTCCCTCCCTTCCTCCTTCCCTCCCTCACAGGGCGGAAGGGGATGACGGTGGGAGTGATGACGCCATTGGCGGAGAGCCTGTAGGGTGCTCCTCCCCCTCCTCCTGCGGAGAGGGAAGGGAATGGAAGGAAAGGGCGGAGAGAGAGAGAGAGAGAGAGAGAGACCCCTTATTCGGAAGAAGAGGAGGGGGAGGGGGAGGGGGAGGGGAAGGAGGGGGTCGGAGCAGAAAGATGGCGGCTGGACAGCGGTGAGGGAAAGGTCTGCCCTCCGCCATTTGGGACCTCCTCCTTTCCTCTGCAGTTCTTCTTCTGTTCTGACCGAGGTCTTCTTCAGTAGCATTCTGTTCCTCCTCCTCCTCCCGAGAGAGAGGCGGCTGGTGGCACCTACGAACGACCCTCTCTCTCTCTCTCTCTCTCTCTCTCTCTCTCTCTCCTCTCTCTCTCTCTCTCTCTCTCTCTCCCTCCCAGCCACGAAAGCCGACTGATGGAGAGTGTCATAGCGGTGCATCGTGGTCATTTATGTCTAGAGACGATGTCCTTCACCAACTGTTGTCATATGTTTATTGTCTTTAGTAGCTTCTTCTTTCCTTCCTTCTTCTTTCCTTCCTTCCTTCCTTCCTTCCTTCCTTCCTTATTCTTTCCTTCCTTCCTTCCTTCCTTATTCTTTCCTTCCTTCCTTCCTTCCTTCCTTATTCATTCGGATTCGTATTTTACAAAGTATGAGTTTCCAAGTTTCTCTCTCCAGGTCTATGATACCTCCTTGCCTTTGTCTCTCTCTCTCTCTCCCTCTCCCCCTCTATCTCTCTCTCTATGTTCCATCAATTAACCAACCAATAAACTAACCAATCACAGCCAACTAGTCAATCATCCAACCAACCAATCACCCGGCCAACTAGTCAATTACCAACCAATAAACTAACCAATTACCCAACCAACCAACCAACCAGTCGCCCAACCAATAAACTAACCAATCACTCAACCAACTAGTCATTCACCCAACCAACCAACCAATCACCTAACCAACTAGTCATTCACCCAACCAACCAACCAATCACCCAACCAACTAGTCATTCACCCAACCAACCAACCAACCAACCAACCTTAACCAATCAACCAACCAACTAGTCATTCACCCAACCAATCAACCAACCAATTGCCCAACCAATAAACTAACCAATCACCCAGGCAACTAGTCATTCACCCAACCAACCCACCAATCACCCAGGCAACTAGTCATTCACCCAACCAACCAACCAATCACCCAACCAACTAGTCATTCGCCCAACCAACCAACCAATCACCCAACCAACTAGTCATTCACCCAACCAACCAACCAATCACCCAACCAACTAGTCAGTCTCCCAACCAACCAACCAGTTACCCAACCAACCAACCAATCCACTTTTTGATCGGTGTGTCCTGCACAGTATACCAGGGGTCTCAGTCTTCTTCTTCTCCTTCTCCCTTCACCCACCCAGAGTCAGTCACCTGTTGTCGCTATTCATCTTCTATATAATATATAAATGGATGTGTGTGTGTGTGTGTGTTCCAGCATAACTCTGAAACTCATTGAGCAATTTCAACCAAACTTGGTATACAGATGGCTTACTATCTGCAGAAGATTACTATTGGGGTAAGACATCACTAGCACCAAAGGGGATGGGGGTGGGAAGGGGTGACATGTAAAAACAACCAAAAACGACAGATATTAAGTGTCGAATCTATAGTTTTCGAGGTCACTGAGATGATTAGTGACACTCCCGATGCCCTTAAGTCCACGTTCAGCCCCAGTGGGAATGGGGTGTGACAAAGGGTGAAAAATAAAAATGTCAAAAATGTGGGACGATGTAGCTGAAGCAACTATCTTAACAGGAGGGAGAGAAAGAGAGAGAGAGAGAGAGTAGAGGGGGTGTTAGGGAGGAGAGAGAGAGAGAGATGAGAGAGAGAGAGAGAGAGAGAGAGAGAGAGAGAGATAATGATTATTAATAAAACTGATATTTGCATTATAATGATTTTTTGTTCAGGGCTGGTAATTTATCAGTATTGATCAGTGCTGCCAACATTAAGCGTATGGTCAGGGCTACCAACGGCACCATCTCAAGCAGGGTTGCCAACATAACTTTTCTGAATATCAGGGTCACCAACTGCACAGACTCAATCAGGGCTGCTCTTAGAACCATTCGTATCAGGGCTGCCAACATGTCCGATTGACCATGATGACAATTTATGCTATATATTTCATCAGTATTATATATATATATATATATATATATATATATACCTTTTATCATTTGATTTTGACCAATCGACTATAATTCAGAAACAGTCTTCATCACTAACGACACTGTTCCGCAGTATAAAACAATCACCCATATGAAATTGAACAATCTACAAAATTGAAAAACAATATGGCATATTAAAAAAACACTGTGTCAATCTTCAGAATGCGAAAACAATCTAAGTAATAATGAACAATTGTAACTGCTAAGGGTCAATTGTGACTTTTATAAGAACAATTAGAACACTAGCACAACGGGGCCTAACAGTATGGAGGGGAGGGTAGGAGAGGTTACAGTACGTAGGTACAAGTCAGCATGAGCCCGTGCTGGCACATCAGTTTAAACTATACAATATCTTCGGTAAAGTTTGGAGAAGGGTGTATGGCTGAGCGAGTCTACATGCACAAGCAAACATGATTGTACTGTACAGTATAATTACTGTATACAATATACTGTAAAAAAATGTATTGAAGAAAAAGACTACTTTACCCAGCTTGGTTAAGCTAAATTTGATAAAGGTGCCTCTCAAAATTAAGCACGTCCATCAGACGTCACACTATAAGACTTCCAAGCCACCAACCATAGCAGGAAAGATATGTTTTAAATGATTTATTAACTTTGTCTCTTAGTTTTACATACATATACATACTGTACATACATACGTACTGTACTATTTGCTGTTGTACATTTATTGTAATTGCTTCTTATTTAATTTGTTTGACTACTAAAGCATAAGTAAGGAAGGTACGTAAATGATAGTTAAACAAGTGTCATTTGCCAATCATAAACTTTATTGAAACATAAAACAAAAACATGAAATACACTGCTACCAATGAAACACCTTACATTTGAAACCTACATGAAACAAACATGAAATACACTGCTACTAATGAAATAACTTATATTTCTTGTTTAAATATACTGATAATACACAGCATATAAAATCTAAGCACTTGAATGAAATAATCATAAATTTGAGTAACATTGTGATAGATTCGGTATTTACTACATTAAACCCACATATCATCTCTTGTCAGACAGTTTCTTAAAAATGTATTACTGTGCCTGTAGTACTCAGATGAAACAAGCTGAGGTGTCACAACCTGTAGTGTAGTGAGCTTTCCATAGGCTGGATGAGCAGCCGTTCCCTGTATGCTCGTACATAGTGTTGTTCCTGTTCGACGCGCCGCAGTTACTGTACATCACATCTGTCCACAATGCTATTTAGAGTGTTTTTTAGATACGCCTTGATTACAGAGAAGCAGGTTTCTATTGGGTTTAGAAATGGGGAATAAGGGGGCAGGTATCGTATCACTCTCTTGGGAAAAATGTCTGAAATGTTATTATGGCAAGGAGCGTTGTCCATGAAGATGACGCAATCCTCCTCTCCTAGAATTGCATTTAGTGATGTAAAGTAGTTTTTAAATCTGTCCATGTTCACAGTGCTTGTATGAATCTCATGGTACACTAATCCAACTTGACCTGAGATTGCAGCAATGAGGGTGATATTACCTCCACGTTGGCCTCCGACAGTCCTACATAATTATGTACTCGTTCGCCTCTTGGTGCCCGTCCATACGTACGTTTGGTGTAGAGATTATATCCACTCTCGTCCAAATATATGCGATGCTTTTGTAGGCCAGATTCGTACATGTAATGAGCAAATACTGACCTAGCCTCTTTCACTTTTGCAGAATTTCTATCTTGCCCTGTGTTGTGACAAAGCTTCAGAGTTATTGATTCACCTTGCAGTGCTCGTGACACAGTGACATCAGATACACGCTGCTTCCTTGGAAATACTTCGCGTAAAATCTCATTCAGATTCTTGATTGGTATTGTTGGTTCAGCCTCGATCATAGATACTAGGAAATCAATAGATTCATTATCTATTGATAATCTGCGACCTCCTCCATGATGAGTTTGATATGAACCTGTCCGCTGATAATGCCTAATGATTTTGTAGACCGTGGTTCTCTTTATGCCCAGGTCATGTGCCATTGACAGGAAGTCTTCAATGGCGATATACTTTTCAATGACACGCCTACGATCTTCTGGAGAAACTCTGCTGTTTCGTCTGCGAGGCATCTTCTCAGCCGGTTTCCTGAAACCTTTGACCCGTAGTCTTGAAATGCCAATAGAGATTTCCGCAGCCACAACCTAAACTCCTGTGTACAGCATTATGTATGTACTGTATATATATATATATATATATATATATATATATATATATATATATATATATATATATATATATATATATTGTATTATAAAGAACAAGTAAAGAATAAAGCAAAGAAAATGTCTCCCCAAAGCAGGGAATTTTTGAATGGAGAAACTGAGCCCATTCTTGAAAGGCCGACACTAATGTTCAGTCATGCCTGCGCAGTCGGCCTGTTCAGGCAAAACTGAACCTTAATGTGAAGAGCCTGCGCAGATGTTCTCGCCTGCGCAGGTGGCCTGAGCAAACAGCTCGTCTCCACCGGCAAGCCTCCTGCCCCACGGCTGCGCATGCGCCCTTCAGCGATCATGTTAATGTCGGTTTCGTCCTCCGTCCCCAGTCGAGGGCATTCGTTGGGTTTTATTCAGCTGAAAAGTGCTTATAATACCTAAATTGATGCTGCATCGGATTTATTTGTTTCTATAGTAATTGAAACGGATGTGAGAACGACACATACTTTTTATAATTGTGCCCTTTTTCCACAGGAAGGATAATTGTGTCTGATGGAGGCTGAAAGTGGCAGGAGCATCATCATTCCCGGATGTCTTGCAACAGATTCCTTTGGAATCTATAATATTATGACGAGACACTGCTTGGGCAAGCACAATCCAAAGGCTACCGTAACCGATGAAGCCTATGCGTGTTTATCGTGGTTATAATAAACCACATATGCAAGTCAGTTTTTAAACGAGAGTAAACATAATGGCGAAATAATGTAAAACAAGAATAGGCCTGTAATGAGTTTATTCAGGAATCTGCATCATATATGCAATTCAGATTTAAAATGAGAACAAAATAATAATATTCAGCATTCTGATGAAAAAAAAATACAAAGAAATACGAGACTATGCAGGTTCATACATTGCTCACATGATCCCTTGCAAGCCAGCTTTGGAATGGAGTGAAAGAGACTCAGCAACTGAGACGGTGAATTGCTGGAAAACAGAAACTCTTCTTCAATGCATCCTGAACTTTTCCACAGAAATTCACAGGTTAAAGTACATGACGAGACTGAAGGTTTTGCGGGTACGTCATGAATTCCAAGACTGGTTCCCCGGGCATGTTGGAGGAGGAGGGGCGGGGTGGGGGGAGGAGGGACGCTGGACTGACTCTCTACCGAAGTCCCAGACGAGTAGGAAAAAGTCCAGAGTTGGCGGGACAGGCGATTTGAGCCTTGAGGTGACAGAAACCCTGGAGCCACACTCGTGGTGCAAATGATGCCTTGGTGTGTGTGATGCATTCTGTGATCAAAATTGTTGCCGCTGCCAATCACGTCGTTAACAAGGTCAACAGCCCTTTTCACCTAGCTGGCATTTCTTCTCTTCAAATACCAGGCCATTAATACATTACAGCCCGTGACCTAAACGAATTCAACAATTGTTAAGTCTGTAACAGAACCCTATATAAGAGATTGCGAAGTTTTGCGGATGACGAGAAGAGGAGACTACGAAGGACATTCTCTCTCTCTCTCTCTCTCTCTCTCTCTCTCTCTCTCTCTCTCTCTCTCTCTCTCTCGTCATGAAGCATCTTTACTCTATACATGGCTGCTCTGGCCCCCACTCCTTTATCTTGTTCACCCCTTCACCTCTAATGGTTGACATTTGCTGAGGAAAATCGGAATGCCGAGCGGTGGCAGAGAACAATGAAAAGGCTCATTCATTAATTAATTAAAGAAAAATCCGGTGCACAGGAGGAGGAGGAGGAGGAGGAGGAGGAGGAGGAGGAAGAGGAGGAGGAGGAGGCGGCAACTTTCCCTCTTTAACATCTGACACGACCGAACGTATCATA
The DNA here is from genome assembly GCA_039081455.1 of Macrobrachium rosenbergii. NCBI lineage: Eukaryota > Metazoa > Arthropoda > Malacostraca > Decapoda > Palaemonidae > Macrobrachium > Macrobrachium rosenbergii. Next base: position 117,087 of record JANJGK010001531.1, on the reverse strand, counting down.
ATATACTACTTTGGTTTCCAGATCTCCTGCTGTTGTCTTCAACACAGATCTATCCTTTTTTTTTTCTTTTTAGAAACCTTACTAAAAACAAGTGCTTTCTACTATGAAAACTGAATAAATTCAATTAGTTCGGTTCTTCCTTGTCCATGGGCTGACTATTATTATTATTATTATTATTATTATTATTATTATTATTATTATTATTATTATTATTATTATTATTAACATACAATGACATCGTTCCAAGTATAAAAAATACGGTTCAAGGATTTCCAGATACTTCAAAAGAACTATTTATATTACAGAATAAATGTACATGAATGCATATTGACAGTGGCCCAAAACAGGCAGGGAGAGGAGGGAGGGAGGGAGGGAGGGAGGGCATCCCTCAGACTCCGTTCTCTTCGAACTCCATATTGGAAACAGTCGGCACCGGAGCGGTACAAAATATTTTGACAATTACTACGTGATCTGTATAGTTCCTCATTGGACGGGTTGGTATCGTTCTCGGTTAGCACTCTGCTGGGCCCGCGTTCGATTCTCCGACCGGTCAATGAAGAATTAGAGGAATTTATTTCTGGCGATAGAAATTCATTTCTCGTTGTAATGTGGTTCGGATTCCACAATAAGCTGTAGGTCCCATTGCTAGGTAACCAACTGGTTCTTAGCCGCGTAAAATAAGTTTAATCCTTGGGGCCAGCCCTCTCTAGGAGAGCTCTTCATCAGCTCACTGGTCTGGTTAAACTAAGGTATACTTAACTTGCATAGAAATACACAAATAAACCTTTTTACTTCTGAAAGAAACAGTTCAGAATGATTCAACACCATGGAGGTTTCGTGTATGGCGACGTGAATGCCTACATGAGCATCGCTTTCTATTAGTACTTCAAATCAGGCAAAACTCTCTTCTCGGAAAAAATGCAAATGCTAAAATGGTAGTTGCTGTTATGGAGGGAGAGCCGCTTCAAAAGGCAATGAATGAATGAAAATAAAATCTGTGACTCTCCTCGAGGTTTATGTCTGAATGAATGCCACCGTTGGTTCCTACATGTGGCCCTCGCCGCCGCCGCCGCCGCCGCCGCCAATATATTGTGTTTATGGCAGAGGTGTACAAGGAGTGAACAGGCCCTATCTACTACTGCTAGTCGGCTGTGGTGGATTGTAAAAAAAATAGTGGCCAATGAGTAACTGCATGTGATTGTGGCTTTCCGGATTGTACTTCCCGTACTGTGATTCTGCCCTTTTAAAATGACGCTACATGAGAGTGAGTGACTACATTCTGTAGCCCTGTTACTCCTGAGAAGGCAGCGAGTGTTTCAAGGGTTCCTTTTATATTCCCACCCAAACCTTCGGATTCCTGTTGTGGCCCCATCCTGGTCCAGAGGACACTGGTTTGAACAAATGTGACCCTACAATATACTGTATGAACGCTTTCACATAGGTTGTGGTGCCATTCTTTGCCCAGCAGTTCCAGAGAGAGAGAGAGAGAGAGAGAGAGAGAGAGAGAGAGAGAGAGAGAGAGAGAGAGAGAAACAAAATATGTTGAACTGACCCCAACCCTGTTATCTCTACCATCTGCCAAATCACCTGCCCATGAAGGGCTGCAATGGCGCTCCATCTGGACAAACTTGAATCAGCTCACGTGATGATGACTCCCCAAGAGTCGTTCAAAGGAACCCAGCTGTCCATGAGGAGGGCCAGCCGAAAATGCCAAAAGTTTGCGCCATACACACTTGAAAAATGGCAGCGTCGAAAGCCTTAAAGTCTGTTTTCTTCACCGGGATGAACGCCCAAGATGCAAATTACTGAAGGTCAAAACTCGAGCCACCAGAAGTAAGTAACAAAGGACACCGTCGATGAAGGAGGCGATGTCACTTCTGGAGCTGCTGCAGTTGTTCCTTGCCACCTTCCATCAACAGTATTGGTGGTGGCGTCTCTTCAGCTTGTGTAAGGGTCGGGGGTTGGGGGTGGGGGGGAGTCGTGTGACGGCCTTCCTTGCAACACGTACTTCTGGGGGCGAGCCTCGCCCGTCATAGCCCTTGCCTTGCCCTCAGCTTGCTGAATCTCTGGAGTCGTTAAGGGGCCTCCCAGGGGCGGAGGAAAAGGTAAGATCCCAGACCCTGTGTGAGTTTTATAACCCTTCTTACCCACAGAGACGACCTGTGTTGAGTGCCTCCTATTTTGTGGCACTTTGATGAAATTTATCGTAGGAGACGACACTTCGCTGCATGGTGTTAAGGGACGATTTTATATCAGCCATAGGATTAGTGGGACTACGATTGATTAATGTTAATGCGGAGAATTTTTTTATTCATAATTACAAATGTGTTTTTATTCGATTTTGAAGTTTGTGAATGAATTAGGTTTAAGGTTAATATATGTGGTTTCTCTCTCCAGCTCATTCCTTTCTCTTTCACTCCAGTGTTGTGCTATATAGGGGTTTTGGAATTGTCATTGTGAGATACTTCCTTCTTCCCTAAAGTGCAGTTTTCTTTCTCATTTTAAGATATTGGTTGTCATAAATAATTAAATGCTCGTTTAGTGTCTCTGCAACCTTCTCTTTGAGAAAGTACTTTGAATTGCTTTTGTTCTGGTACGAGTCCCACTCATTATCATAGTGGTAAGGGCTTTAAAGTAGATCGAAGATCTCTGAACTCGTCACCATCTCATAGGGTTCATTAAAATAATATATATATATATATATATATATATATATATATATATATATATATATATATATATATATATATATATATATATATATATATATATATGGTATGTATATATGTATATGTATATATTTCACCCAAAGCTAGCCGTAGTCCCTTCTCGTAGCGGATGAGACTGCAAATCTTTCGGGAGTGTGAAACAGAAAATGATTCCACATGAATACAGGTTTGACGAAGGAAAGTTTCCGCCAAACCTCGAAATATATTCCAAACATATTTCAAAGAAAGGCAGACACACACATCTCCCACATGAGCTCCATGAAAGTTTGCATCTCTATCAAAAAAAAAAAAAAAATGATAGCACGAGGTAAATATCACACACAAACATATAGACAGAGAATGTAACATTTAGCACTGTGCAAAAATATAATATTAAAACCACGTAGCTAGTTCTTAGTACTTCGTAGGCCCACAAATACACGCAATACAAAAGCACATCGCTGACGGGAAGGATACAAATTCGCTTTAAAGATTCTTCAAAAATATACCAGCCCTGATAGTGCGCCCGCACGAGACGAATGTTGCCACGTAAAACAACATATATATACCTTGTTAGTCGAAAAATGTTGAGTCTGAAAGGAGCGGGGTGGGGGGGGGGCTTACCTTTTAAGAAGAATTCCCTGTAAATGTGAACAAAAAGGCAACCTACGCACGAAGAAAAGGCTTCAACAGCAATTGCAAACTCACTGGAGGTCGACACTGCATGTACACTCACCTTGACTGACTGACACGACACCCAGTTCTGAAAGAGAAGAAAAATTTGGGGTTAATTAATGGAATGTCAATTGAAGTATCCTTGGCACTCTATATACTACCTTCATAAAACCAGCCTCACCATTCATGACATTTAGGTAGGCAGTGAGCCTTAATCTCATGCCTGAAATAGAACGTGTATTAGTTTTTGCACAGCATGAGAGCGTCAAAGAATCGTGTGGAGACAGGTTCTGAAGGAATCTCTGTTGGATGCAAAAGAAGTCACTGTCCCTGCTGTCTTTTCTAAATGAACACAGTTCTGGAAGTCTGTCTACATCTGGCTACAAACAAAGCAAATGCTCGTGTCCGTTATCTTGTTATTTTTGTTTATTATCAGGTGCGGAAGCTTCGTCATACTGCCAACAGGAATGCCCCTAAATGACTCACACTCTGGCTGGCGAGTCTCCTGCACAGGAAATAAGGAGGACCTGGAGGAGGCTCTTCCTTTCCATTGCACCTTCGCTTCACTTGACTCTGTCACTGTATACAAGCCTTCCTCACCCCCCACCCCCCAACCCCCCACACAACCCTTTCCTCATGACGCTTCCGATTTATAGACTCTCCGTCAGCCTCCAGCTCTCCATTCTTCTCATGTGACCAAACCAGGTAACGAACGCTCTCTCTCTCTCTCTCTCTCTCTCTCTCTCTCTCTCTCTCTCTCTCTCTCTCTCTCTCTCTAAGTTTATGCTACACCTCACAGCAGTTATTGGTTTTTTTCATAAAGTAATGCGCTCTCGCTCTCTCTCTCTAAATTTATACGACACCTCACAGCAGTTATTCAGTTGGCTTTTTTTTATAAAGCAATGCTCTGTCCCTCTCTCTCTCTCTGTCTCTCTCTCTCACATAGCAGGTGACAATACTTGGGCGCTGACGAAACCTGTCTTTCACGCTCCATCATCGTGAGTAAAAGCAGTTAAGAATGGACGCTCTGCGAAGATGTGTTTGTGTGGAAAAAAAACCATATTATATACATTATGTAGTTCTAATTCAATGGAAATAATAATAATAATAATAATAATAATAATAATAATAATAATAATAATAATAATAATAATATACATGATCTCGTTTCTTAGTAAATAAAATACGAATGCACGTACACACACATATACTGTATACATATATATATATATATATATATATATATATATATATATATATATATATATATATATATATATATATATATATATATATATATATATCTTTGCAGGTTTGAGAAAATTAAAACAGAATACGCATAAATAATAGTGAAAATATTCCATGAAAACCATCCCTAAAGGAGCCATTACAAAAAGTCTGCTTCTGAAGTGAGGCTGACAAAGCAGAAAGCACAGGAATATTGAAGAACAAGTGAAAGCAAATCTATAATATATATAAAAATAGACTGGCCACGTACATATGCGTCTGTATGCATCTACAGTACTGTACGACACGTTATTGCAACATACACAATGTTACACTCAGTTATTATTATTATTATTATTATTATTATTATTATTATTATTATTATTATTATTATTATTATTATTATTATAGATGAAACCAATTCATATGGAAGAAGAAGCAGCCCACCAAAGGGGCCATTCACTTGAAATTCAAGAAGCTTCCAAAGAAAATTGTGATGTCCGTCAGGGGAATAGAGAAGGTAAAGAGAAATACAGAGTGAAGAGAGCTCACTTATTAAAAAGAAAAAATAAATTGATAAGTAGATAAAAATGTCCTAAAATGCAAGGAAGGAGAAGAGCATTAGGGTGGGAATGCATTGCATCTTCGCTTGAACGTGTGCAGTTCCAATTGCACCACACCCTCAGTAGGGTGGAGGCTGTTCCGTAGTCCAACGGTGAGAGAGAGAGAGAGAGAGAGAGAGAGAGAACAAAAATACCAATGTATGACGGCAGAGGAGCCCAACATTACTTCGTAGACATTCTAAAATCTCCTAATATGAAATGTCATGCACCATTCAAGAATCCATGAGACCCATTTCTATGGAACCCTGGAGGACCACCTGGGAGAGAGAGAGAGAGATTGATGTCATGGAAACGCGAAAGTCTGGAGGAGGAAGGAAGGAAGGAAGGAAGAGCCAGAGACAAGGCTCTCTGCGCACGACGAAAACTATTCCAGTATATTATAATGAAGACCTCCATAACAAGAATGAGATCAGGCGATGAGTAGGCAATTAGGTCACCTGACGACCTCCCAGAATGAAACGGATAAGAAGCGTATTGCTTCAATAAAACAAAAAAGGATTTCGAGGAATTAATGGCAATGATGAGGGGAGCGACGGCTGAACAGTAATAAACAAGAGAGAGAGAGAGAGAGAGAGAGAGAGAGAGAGAGAGAGAGAGAGAGAGAGAGAGAGAGAGAGAGAGAGAGAGAGAATTTATTTAATACCACGGGTATTTCCATATTTCCAGAAATAAATGCAGAGCAAAATCCGGTCATATGTCTTGTTTTGTGGTTATGTGTAAAATAATTAGTAATCAGTTGGATTACATCAACGATTATATGATTATTTAATAATTGTGTATTTATGTATAATGCTCATGAATGATTTTATTTTAAGATGACACCCTGCAACTGGTTTTTTAACTGGAGTCTACTTTTACCGTGGACGACCATAAACATTGCGCCGCCAGCTACTCGTACAAATGAATCAGTCGGTCTTGCTCTGAAGTCGTGAGTTTGAAAACCATTGATTGATAGCACTGAGACTGAAGGTATAAATTTTAGTGTGGTGTATATAGTAAAACTTCCCTATAAGTAAATATTCGTACATAGGTTTTATTTAACAACTTCTGAAACTTATTACTGCATTTGTATGAATATGTATAGCCTATGCATACATGAACACCTTGTGGACTGATATGTTGATAAGTTTCAAATCATGCAACCTATTTAGTGCTAAATGTATTTTGTAGTTTATATGAAGGTGTATACTGCTCAAAACTCATGTGCTCACTTAAGCACTGTGTATGGAAGTGTATGCTTACATCCGTCATACTTATATTACTGTAATAATAGTTAAAATTCGATCAAAACTGACGGCAGGTGACAGAGGAGGGGCTGACAGAGCTGCAACAAGAGAACGGCCCAAAGCGATTTGCAAAGTGTTAATGGATGTGATCAGGTATTGCAGCAACAATGAAATGGCATCATATCACCTTCTGGAATCAGCTCAAAGGGACTTATTAAACGACAAAGGAAATATTTATGTCAAATCGATCGCTTCTAAAATATTACGGAATCTGGAAATAAAACTAGTAAAAAGGCTTCATAATGTTTTATGAACTTGTGCTGCTGTTGGGTGATTATTCAACCACTTTTCTATTATTGTCATGTAATATTTTGAATTAAGTTAAAAAAGGGATATTGTTGTACAAGTGCCTTTTTATCTTGCCAAATTTGTGTCTCTCACCCCTCAAAATGATCTTTCTCTTCTATGGGCACCCACTCGTCTCCTCTCCTCTCCTGAGTCCTCTCCTTTCAGTACCTCGTGAGCTCGTGTCCGGAGTGGGTCTGAGTGAAGTGTTGTCTAAACGAATCACCTTCCGTGTTGTTCCCTTCAGTTGCACACATTTCGGGAGTCTCTCTCTCTCTCTCTCTCTCTCTCTCTCTCTCTCTCTCTCTCTCTCTCTCTCTCTCTCTCTCTCTGGATGGGACCTTACCCAGAAAAAGTAGAAGCTGTGCTGATGTTGCCAACCTCAGTCATCAATCTTGCCAAGACTGAGCAAAAAGTTAGGGAAATTGGGAAAATCATCGGTGTTCATGGGCGACCACTGCTTCATTGCCCAGGTAAGGAAAGGGCCAAGCTTTATTTACCCCTTGCACCAGGGCCCAAAAAGACACATATTGACAACATCCAAAACCCAAACCGGAAGCTTACTGCAAAACAAGTGACTGCAAATCTGCAAACCCCTTGAAGGCCTCCTGAACCAGAATTGAATATCAGAACCCAATCTCTGAGGGAATGTGCTTGAATGCTTCCCTTGCAAGGGTTTTCGTGCCTGCTGAGAGCCTCTAAAGTCCTACGATCAAAGAAGGAAGCGTAGGACACAAAGAGAATCCTCAGGAGAAAGCCTTCAATGTCCTACGACCAAAGAGAAGCATAGGACTGAAGGAGAGGCCTTTGGGGAGACGAGGCGTCCTTCACAGTACTGGGAGCTGATCACGGTCCTGTGTACAGTAAGGAGGGATTGGGTACCTATGCCCTCAGGTACACTGCTGGTATATACCTCCAAGCAACCTGATTAGGGTATGGTAGAGGCTAGCCCTGGGTGCAATGGCCTTGGCGAACGTGTCTTGTTAGGCAGAAACATCAAGATGAACCAATTCATGCATTCAATACACCTTTTGGATATCAACCATCAAAATTCTATGGGACTTCGCCAATTCTGGATGCCACAACCGTACCTGAGTTTACAGCAGTCATTGAGCAGCTGAGGGGTCTGCCCCGCAAGGGGCATCTCGGGTACTCAGATGAGGGCGTTCCCAAGGGCACTGAAGAAGACGTGTATGAAGAAGGGAATGGCGAATCGGTCTACAGGGTCAGAAGGTGAGGCGAATGTGATAAAAATCTTTTATTCATTTCATTTATTCAGGTTAATAATCATAAGACATGGCTTCTTTTTTAGTAAGTGGCTTAATATATATATATATATATATATATATATATATATATATATATATATATATATATATATATATATATATATATATATATATATATATATATACACACACATACACACACACAAATATTCCCTACCTTTCCAGAGAAGTTAAAATTAATGTTCTTATTTTCCGTCAGGTTAACTGAATACCACCAAACGTAACTAGACTATCTCTCTCTCTCTCTCTCTCTCTCTCTCTCTCTCTCTCTCTCTCTCTCTCTCTCTCTCTATGAAATACAGAAAAGGCGAAGCGAGAATAACGATGGAAAATGTATTTTCAACATAATGTAATTTTTGTTTTAGGGAAACTGAGTGAAACGTTTTCTTGGCGAAGATGTCATTTTGGAAGGGCAATTTTTCTCACATGCCAAGCGCTTTGTTGGCCGAATCGCTTGAGCTTCAGACTGTCACTCGATGGGCCGGAGTTCAATTCCCGCGGCCGGCTGATGAAGAGTTAGAGGAATGTATTTCTGGTGATAGAAATTCATTTCTCGCTATAATGTGGTTCGGATTCCACAATAAGCTGTAGGTCTCGTTGCTAAGTAACCAATTGGTTCTTAGCTACGTAAAATAAGTCTAATCCTTCGGGCCAGCCCTAGGAGAGCTGTTAATCAGCTCAGTGGTCTGGTAAAACTAAGGTATACTTACTCACATGCCACTTGTGATTGGAGAGAGAGAGAGAGAGAGAGAGAGAGAGAGAGAGAGAGAGAGAGAGAGAGAGAGAGAGAGAGAGAGAGAGAGAGAGATATCCTAATAAAAATATTTGGCCAAACTGCATCATCATATAAAATATTTTATGGCAATATTTCGCTTTAATCCATTATTACATTTTGGATCGAAAATATATTTTCCTATGTTTTGAGTTTCATTTTGAACGTTTTTGAAATTAGTATATTCGTTCGTAAATGCGTCCTTTGAAAGAGATAGCAGACCCACCATCATATCCCACAATTCCTGGGACCACAGTGGGAAAGTGGGGGGTTTTTAGGTGGGGGAAAAAAGCAACCAAAAAGGTTGAAATAAAAGGACATTATTCCTACTGATAATTCTCATTCAGATGAAGGTCAATTCATGGAATGTTTTCAGACTAATATTCCCTAGGGTAAGGACAGGGTGCCCTAGGTTAGGTTAGGTGAGGAGAGATGAGGTTGGGTTTTAATGTATTCATTTACGAACACATTAAAACATGGATGATAATGAAATTTTCCAGTTCAAAATGACAAAAAGGTCTACGGCAAAACTTGGCCATATTTTTATATCGTTTATTCATAAGTTGAGAACAATGAATATATACATCAGTAATTGCAATATCAAGTGTGCTTTTGAAACATCCATCCAGAACACTGTAATATTCTGAATTACAATCTCCCACAAATGTCCTTGTAAGCATCAGGGTAAATGGTATTCACTGACAACACCCTCTTTGCAAGTGCACGGAAAAAGTTATGAACATGGTCTGACAACATGATGCTTCTTGGTGTGACAACATGGGGCTTCTTAGTGTGACATCATTACACTTTTTAGGCAGGCGGCATATTACTTTTTAGTGTGAAAATATAGGCCTTTTTAGTGTGGCAACATGATATTTCATTGACTGACATGATACTTCTTGATGTGACACCATGGGCCTTTATAGTGACAACATAACATTTCATAGGCTGACATCATATTACTCTCCTGTGTGACAACATGGGCCTTCTTAGTGCGACATGACATTTCATAAGCTGACAACATTTTTGTTGTGACAACATGGGTCTGCATTGTGTGACAACATGACACTTCGTGGTCTAACAATCTGAAACTTCTTGGTGACAGCATCTGCCTTCATTGTGTGACAGCATGACATTTTTCGCCTTCAGATCCTGACACCACATGACCAGACAATATTTCATGACTTGGCGTGACAAATATTTAATTCCTTGGCCAGCCAACATGACTTGTTTTTTGCCTGACATGATGGCAATTCTTGGTGTGACAACACAGCACTTCTTGGCGTGACAACATGACACTCCTCTTTCTGACAACATGAACCCTTGGCCTGCAACAGTATTCACATACGAGATCCTTCTCTTTTGAATAATTCCTCTGGACTGCTCTGGTTCCATTCACGTTGAGACTCCTCTTCATGAACCTGAAGTCTCCAACTTTACACCTCTCTCTCTCTCTCTCTCTCTCTCTCTCTCTCTCTCTCTCTCTCTCTCTCTCTCTCTCTCTCTCTCTTTCTCTCTCTCGTGGGAACAGAGTCAGTCAGGAATGTTGTCAGCGGTAATGGAGGGTGTCATCACCTCGGAGCTTCTGCTCAGATGTTGAGGCAAGTTTCAGACAGATTTTCTCAGCCGTTTTCTAATAAAGACAGACACTTGGATGAGAGAGAGAGAGAGAGAGAGAGAGAGAGAGAGAGAGAGAGAGAAGACTAACCTGAATTACTATGTATTAGGATCCAAGGATGAAATTGCATTCACGATAACTTCCCCAAGCGACATCTGATCGACAGCAGACGACAATTTGCACAAAATCCTTCCCATTTCTTCTCGCGCTGGTTTCGAAGATTAGGGAAATATTGTTGAAACTATTCTTTCACCCGTCTAGCCAACCCCTTCTGTAAGACCCTTCCTATTAATATATATGTATACTGTATATATATTATATAATTTATGGTTCTGTCCATGTTTGTACATCATTCCGTCTCTGTGAATCATCAGACCACGACTGATCAGTTATATGGGTAATCAGTTATATGGGTCATATACCTTTCGTTCTATGTACCCAATCTTGTACTGTTACTTCCATTCTGGCTCGAGCCTAGATCCAAACAGTTATTTGAGGCGTTAAAGGGAACACAGAGATACATTACAGTACAATGTCTGGGGCGTCTGTACAACACTTACAGACTTTGGCTCCAACTATATGCGAAACCCTCCAGGAATAATAATACAGCCACTGGAATGTCAGAAATGGAATGACTGTGTCCACTGATCTTCATCTTTCACATAAGGATCGAACCCAGGTCTTTCAATTGAAAGGCAAGGGCGCTGCCCACTTGGCCATACAAGTCATATATATATATATATATATATATATATATATATATATATATATATATATATATATATATATATATATATATATATATATATATATATATATATTTATATATATATATATATATATATATATATATATATATATATATATATATATACAGTATATGTATACACATTTATCATTTTAACCTCAGTCAGTATAGGCCGAAGGGTTGGTAAGAAAAAGAAAGTTTTTCCCAAATACTTCAGACATTCAGCCAAATGCCCACTCAGGTTGCACTACTTAACACTGAAATAATTGAAACGGTATCATATAAGCATTACTGCCGTTATTATTGTTGTTATGATTATATTGCAATTTCAAATACATGGTAATAGTTACTTTTATCTACATGAGGAACTCGGGTGAGGGAAAATGCTGGCAGCAGCAGAAGAAAGAAGGTTTCACCCAGTGTTCCCCCAGAGGCAGTCACCCAAAACAAACGAGGGAGGCCAAAAGCCTTCGAGGCAAAATTTCTTCTTTATCTTCAGCTTTTCCCATCTTGATAATTATGGGGTCGCTGTTTGTTATTAGTCTTCTCCATCTTCTGCGGCGATCATGCACCATTACCTCACTCACGTTCTTCTCCTGCATGGCCCTGTTAACTGTGTCTCTCCATCTCATTCTTGGTCTACCTCTCCTCCTTGTTCCAGGCACTTCCATATTCATGATTCTTTTACATACAGAATCCTCCTCTCTTCTCATAACACGTCCAAAATTCGAGGCAAAATTTACCTTTCCTTAATTAACTTCGTATTAAAAAAACAGTAATTGCTGAATACGACTTATGATTATTATGAATGTAAACAAATATTCTAACGGGATGAATTCATGATTCATTTCATCGTAATCTTGCGTCGCAACATCAACCCAGAATTCATATTGACGTCTGTCATGTTATCTACAAATACATAAATAAATCAATATAATATAGAAATTTGCAACGGTATTTGTTACAGAACTGTCCCCCCCCCCCCCAGTTCTGACTTACATCTGGATCGAACCCCGCTATCTCAGACTGAAAGGCCACGGCGCTACCAACCAATATATATATATATATATATATATATATATATATATATATATATATATATATATATATATATATATATATATATATATAGGTTGACTGATTGACTGAATATAGAATTTAGGCCAAGGGCCAAGCACTGGGACCTATGAGGTCATTCAGCGCTGAAACGGAAATTGACAGTAAAAGGTTTGAAAGGTTAAGTAACAGGAGGAAAACCTCAAAGCAGTTGAAGCACTATGAATCAATTGTTAGGAGAGGGTGGAAAGTACGATGGAAGAGAGAATATGAAAGGAGGTACAGTAAAAGGAACGAAAGGGGTTGCAGCTAGGGGCCGAAGGGACGCTGCAAAGAACCTTAAGTAATGCCTACAGCGCACCGCATGAGGTGCGCTGATGGCACTACCCCACCTAGGGGGGGTTTTCCATAGGCTTAAAGACCACACCATTGATTTATTTGAACAAACGAAGTCTCCTTTCTCTGGTTATTTTCAGTGGCTAAAAAAAATAATTATGGAAAGTTGCTCACTTGCGTCTTGTTACCGGAGACTGCATTCATTATCCTACCATTCTGAAAATCACATTCCGTTGACTCTGAACAATCCAGGGTCGCTAAAGTTGCCGTGTTTACTAGCGGGGCTGGAAGGAGAAATTCAACAAAGAGAAAGAGAAATAGAAACAAAAGAAAATATAGAGTCGACTTCTCAATGTCTTTTTCAGAAATCGACGAGTTTGCTCTCTCGCGTATTTTTGCAGCCGTGAATGCAAAAGGTTTTGTTGGCATTTTTCCTTCCGAGTTTTGCGCTGGGAAGCGAAGCGGCAAGTTTGTAGGTAACGTTTTGGTGAATCTTACTTACTTGCTTTTAGATTTATCTTATCTTTTATATATTTGGGATGCACATACTGCAAAACCCTGTGTTTCATTGTGCAGAAATTATATAAATTACAAATATGCGTATTTCAGAAAGTATTATCATTCCTTTTTATAAAAAAAATTGAAGATACGAGTATTTCCAATGGTAAAGACACTGTACATATTAATGGAAGAGATAAATATTACACACACACACACACATATAAATATAATATATATATATATATATATATATATATATATATATATATATATGTATGTATATATATATAATATATACATATATATATAATATATATGAATGAGCGATAAACAATTCCTCAAATTATTATTCCTTAAATTATTATCATGTACATTCATATATGTAGTTTTATGAGGATATATTAGAATAAACTCATGCAGCACATCTTTCCAACGTAGGCCAACGCTCTTAATAACATACCAGAAAGAGAATGAAGACGTTTTTTTTTGTGTAAACTTTGTTGCAAACTTGTGCTAATAGGTTCACGTTCTTGGTCCAGGCAGAAATGACACCGACTTTGCTGGAAAGCTATTCTTTGCTTCCTGACTTCGAGGACTAACTGAGCTTTGAGCTTTTTATCGTTTCTCAGGGAAATGCTTTCGCAGAATAATGCAACATTTCATGCAAATACTTAAAGATGAACAGAGGAAACATACATTAAATATTTGTTGCATGAGACGTCAGAACGGCGATTAGAGGTTGGGTCGTCACTACGCGGAGAGCAGCTGGAGAGAGAGAGAGAGAGAGAGAGAGAGAGAGAGAGAGAGAGAGAGAGAGAGAGAGAGAGAGATGTGGTTGGATGGTGGGGGGGGAGGGCGATTTCTAAACAAACAGTCAGGAGGCGATTGTCGAGAATAAAAACGTTGAGTGTTCAGTTTATAAGCGTGGTTCTTAACCTTTTTCAATGTTTGCTGAAATAAAAAAAAAAGCTAAAATACAAAGTTGATATGATGCGCATTAATTACAAAACCACATTTTTTTAATGATTAGGAAATTAGGTGTAGGTTTATCTATATCTCAGAGCACTGCTATAGCAATAAGGCCCCTTTCTCCAACCATCGTGGCCATATGTACACCCAGATCGACGGGGTGGCGATGGGATCTCCCCTCGGAGTCCTCTTCACCAATTTCTATATGGGCACTGTGGAGCAAAGGGTATTCCAAGATATACGCCAACCAAGGATGTACGTGCGCTACATCGACGACACCTTCGTCAGCGCCGATTCGCAAGAGGAAATCGAAAACCTGAGGCGTGCATTCCACAACCATAGCTGCCTCAGTTTCACGATCGAGCAGAGCCAAAACCGCTGCCTCCCCTTCCTTGACGTCCTTGTGGAACAGAGAGAGGCCTCTTTCTCTACGAGGGTCTACACGAAACACACGAACCTGGGCATGTGTATGAACGGGGCGAGCGAGTGCCCCGAGAGGTATAAGCGCTCCACCATCAGCGCCTACGTCAGGAGGGCCCTCTCACACTGCTCCTCCTGGAACGACACCCAAGGAGAAATGGAACGTGTAGCCCAAACCCTCGTCAACAATGGACACCCAAACCGGGACATAGAAGAATCTATCAAGGCGAACATCGATAGATGGTACCGTCAGGAACCTCGCCCCGATGCCCCTGAACGCATAGAGCTCTTCTACAAAGGGCAATTTCATCATAAATATAAAGAAGACGAGCGCGCCCTCAAAAACATCATCAAGAATAATGTCAGCCCTGTTGACTCCAACAGAAACATACATCTGGTTATCTATTACAAGAGCAGAAAGACGAGCAGCCTGGTTATGCGCAACAACCCAGCCCCCCCTCAGCAGGACCCCTTGAAGAAAACCAACGTGGTATACCGGTACTCATGCCCCGTCCGAGGATGCCTCGGTTCTTACATCGGTATGACCACCATGCGTTTCTCCAAAAGGATTTCCTGCCACGCCCAAGAGGGGGGCTATCTTTAATCATGCCAGGACCGTCCATAACCAGAAAATAGCAAGAAAAAACATAATCACGAACATCGAAGTAATTGACCAAATTACCGACCACCGCCGCCTACGCCTCTTGGAAGCATTGCACATTGGGAAGGAGAAACCAACACTCAACATTACGCAAGAAACCTTTCTCCTCCCCACGGCAGCCAGGAGACATGCATCGAGCGATCCCCATAGCGTACGAGCAAATCAAAATTCGGCATCCGAGGATCGAAATTCTTCTCTTCATCCTCAGCACTACAACGCCGCTCGCACGCAAGACGAAAACAGAACTTGGATGGGAAGGCTCCGCCCGAGGGTACATGCCCCGGCCAGCCAATCATAATTCAGCACCGATCATGACCTCCCCTATAAATACCAACCCGAGCACCTCGTTTCTTCACACCTCCTGCAACCACGTCCAGAGGATGACCAACGAGCTGGTCGAAACATGTCGACGGTACCTACAATAGAACTTGAACCCAGACGAACGATCTCTGATTGAATATTGTAATAAAAGACTTCCAATATTCCGCACACTGTCCTTTTCCAACATGAATATCGGCCAGTTACTGACTAACATCGCTGAGCCTGAAAAGCGAATCATAAGGAGAATAGAAAAGACACTATATAAGATAACTTCGCATAATACAGCCATCCTTTTTAATAAGACCTGTTTAAAAGAGGGTCTACTCCCTTCAAATAATTATTATTATTATTATTATTATTATTATTATTATTATTATTATTTATTTTATTTGAATTCTGTTTTTATTTATTTCAGAAAAAGTAACATGCATTTATAAAAATATATTTTTCTTTAATTATTCATAGGCATCTCGCACCCCTTAGGAACCGGCTTTGCACCACCTATGGGTGCGAGCATCCCTGGTTAAGAACAACTGATTTATAAGAAATATTTACTCTTCAACAATATGAACAGCCTTGATTTGTGGGCAAAAGTCTCGTTCACAGAAATCTGGACGGAGCCAGTGTGCCGTGAAGCCTTCTTGCATCCTGCTATGCAAGACGGTATCGAAAGAAACGAGTAAAAAGAAGAAGTATACCTTAGCGTTACCAGACCATTGAGGAGGAGGAGCTGATGAAGAGCTCTCCTAGAGAGGGAGGGAGGGAGGGCTGGCCCCAAGGAAGGATTAGACTTATTTTACGTGGCTAAGAACCAATTGGTTACTTAGCAACGGGACCTACAGCTTATTGTGGAATCCAAACCACATTATAGCGAGAAATTATATTATTTCTATCACCAGAAATAAATTCCTAGATTTAGTGTTAATTGTCTGAAAAATCAAGTTTACGCAGAAATATTTCATGGGCATTGCTACTCATAGTAATATATTGTTACGTGTGAGGGTCTTGGCTGATCATGTATTATTCAATTTACGTAATTTTTACGGCCCTGCAAACCAAGATTACACGTAACCTGCCACTTGAAGCCAAAAGTTAACCTCAAAGACAGTCGTTAATTAGCCAAAGGTCGCCAGTTAAGGGTAATTAACATTAACAAGAATATTTGAGATGAATTTGATTTTAAACGCAACGGTTCTTCCAAACATTCGGACGCGAGGCATACAAAAGCATCGAGTTTTAAAACTGTGTTGCTTACCCTAACCTAGGTATTTTACTGGAATAACGGGGTTGAAGCTAACAATATAATAATTTGGCTTAATCTAGACTTCGTAAACACATATACCCTAAGTGGTGGCTGAAGGAAGAAAACAAAGAAAAAATGTGAAATACAGAAAAGTACTAGTCAATCGACGAAGCTTCAACAAGAATCGGACTTACCGTGAATGTCGAGTCGCTGCGCAAACGAGGGACCTCAGGAGTCGTATTCTGGCAGTCTTCCCAATTCACTAATTAAGATAGACGTAGGAGTAAAAGTAATAAAGAACAAAGAATATCGTTCGGGCACGCACGCAGCGTCACCCTGGTTCAGTGACCGCGTTACTCGCTCTGACCGACCTCGCTTCGTTCCCACCAGATGAGGCGGCCTCTTGACATACCGCCCCGGGCAATCCGACCTTGACAAAGGCATTGCCGAATGCATAGAATAAAGCTTAAGGGCCACCATAACTAGGGGTCATTGAGCGTAAACCCTCTCTGAGGCTTAGGTCCCTAATGCCCTAGCATATTTTGTTTATAAACTGTCCAGCCTATGCACGGCGCCATTTGTCTACTGCGGTGATTGTTATTTTGAATTGTCTAGCCTACCGGCGGGGCAGAGATGTTCTCTGTCGAGGTCAATCTGACTAATATTCCTACACCTAAATACATCGAGGGCGAACAGCAGTAATATTTATAAAAATATATTTTGCCTTTTCTCAAGGAATCTTCCTTTATGGCTGTTTAACTGACATGGAGTATAAAAACGGGTAATAATATGACTGACTTCGCGTTCGTTTGTTTGTTTGTTTGTTTGTGCCAGCAATGCTACTTGATTTAATGTTTACTTTCCACGGTTACGGAGTTCCTCGCTGGGAAAGTGGGTTCCGTTCTCAGCTAGCACTCTGCTGGCCGCGAGTTCGAATCTCCGACCGACCAATGAAGAATAAGAGGAATTTATTTATGGTGATAGAAATTCATTTCTCGCTATAATGTGGTTCGGATTCCACAATAAGCTGTAGGTCCCGTTGATAGGTAACCAATTGGTTCTTAGCCACGTAAAATGAATCTAATCCTTCGGGCCAGCCCTCTCTCTCTAGGAGAGCTGTTAATCAGCTCAGTGGTCTGGTCAAACTAAGGTATACTTAACTTTTTCCAAGGTTACGGAGAAGCTATGAATGCAGGTGTTGTCTCTGTTATCAATACAAAATAAGTTATGGTGCCATTCAAAGAGGCAAAGAGGCCATGGTTACAGCGTTGAACTGCCAACAGTTTTGGTGCAACATGTCCCCATGGAAGAATTGAAACCGAAAGTTCGACGTCGATCAAGATGTGTTTTCTCGACGCTACTGAAAGAAAAGTGAAAGGAAAAGGAAAGTGGAAAAGTGCAAGGAAAAAGGAAAGTGGGAAAGTGAAAGGAAAAAGGAAAGAGTGGACATTTCGGGTTCCTTTTGCAGAGGAGACAAGTTGGTTTTCGTTGACTTTCACAAAGTGAATGCAGAAACTTTTTTATCGTCGTATTTTCTTCCAGTATATAATGCTAATGGAAAGATATTGGCAATGTGCTGAATTATATGTGTGTATATTTATATGTATAAATATGTGTATGTATGTACGTACGTATATGTATACGTGTGTGTGTATATGTATGTACAGTGTATATATATATATATATATATATATATATATATAGATATATATATATATATATATATATATATATATATGACTTTTTATCACATCACCGTGATTCATATACAAGCATTAAGCTACAAACGTCCTTTAATATCCAATTCGCTCTACCTCGGAAATATTATATTTTCATATATGTTACCGAAGGGGAATCTTTTAGTTGATAATAAGTTCGTCGTCCCGTGGGCTCGAACCAACGAAAGACAAAAACTCAGGACTACAGTGACGTTCTTGTCTTTCGTTGGTTGGAGCCCACGGGACGACGAACTTATTATCAACTAAAAAATTCCCCTTCGGTAACATATATGAAAATATATTATTTCCGAGGTAGAGCGAATTGGATATTAAAGGACGTTTGTAGCTTAATGCTTACACACACTCACACACACACACACACACACATATATATATATATATATATATATATATATATATATATATATATATATATATATATATATATATATATATATATATATATATATATATATATATACCGTATATAAAGCAGAAATGCTTGCGGTTACAAAACCTAATATTCAGATTGCACCGCAAGATTCTTGCCCATGCGGACAAATTCGCTCACTCAGTGCCCAAATCCCGCACACACTTTCTTCTCTAGGAATTCCCTCAAATCTCGGCGTCTTCGTAAACTTTCTTCTTCTTATTCGAAGTGAGTTGTGGCTGGGAACTTCTCCCGTTGCAATCTCTTCCCGAAAAGATTTTTTCAATTAATGAGTTTTCGTCGCAAGTTTTCTCTCCCCGCACACATTCGCCCAGAAGATTTTCGCCATCTTTCAAAACGGTTCCTAAACGGTCTTTCTTTTTTTTTTTAATTAAATTTTATATTTAATGGAACATTAAATACGGCATTATTATTATTATTATTATTATTATTATTATTATTATTATTATTATTATTATTATTATTATTATTATTATTATTATTATTATTATTATTCCTTCATGACTAAACATTTTGTAGAGACTGAAAGTTTTCTAACACCACCAACGCAAGAAGAAATATTTTCGTATGATTATGTTAATGGAAATAAAGGTGCCCAAATGACTCGATGACTGTTTTCTTGTTGAGAACGCCGTGTTGTTATTAATAACCAAGTATACTTAGACGGCGAATGTAACAGGAATAAACGATTAGTATATTTAGACAGGGTAAATGTAACAGGAATGAACGAATAGTATCTTATTGTCGACCAGCTCTGTATCTTGTTTATTTATTTATTTATTTTGAGGACCGGGATGCTTTTAGTGGAGGGGGCGTCCAAGTTGTGACTAATACCGCTGTTTCTTTTGCATTTCGTTCATCTTTCAGGGCGTTGTTCCTAGAACGCGCACCCCACCCCATTTTTGCAGAGTTTGGTGGGCGAAGGTGGGGGGGTGGGCTGGAGAGCTCAAGATATATACGCAAATATCATCAACTATTATTTTCGAAATAAAACTTGGGTAGGTTCGATGCATCTCTTTTGTTTATTAGAATATTCAAGTATTTGTGTACAGTAGCCTATCTGACTTTATCAATGTATATTTTTATCACCTCTCTCTCTCTCTCTCTCTCTCTCTCTCTCTCTCTCTCTCTCTCTCTCTCTCTCTCTCTATGAAAAAAGAACAGCAAGTTTTGCCTGAGTGTGCGAGCAGTTGCTAAGGAGAGTCCAGAGCATTTAATTCGCGGGAAGGATTACACGGAGTGAGTTCAAAAGGAGCTGAAATGAATCCTTTTGTGTGGACACATTACCGAGAGGGGGACTTACAATTGGCTCTCAACGCCCCCACCCCCACCCCCACCTCGCCCCAATACTTTCTCTCTGAATCTTTTTTTTCTCTTCTACACAACCTTTTCATTATGAAATTATCTGGAGCGAATTTTTTCTTCCTTCTAAATTCTTTGAAGCTTAATATTTACCTAAACTGCTAGTCAATTTTTATCCCCCCCCCCCCCCTCTCTCTCTCTCTCTCTCTCTCTCTCTCTCTCTCTCTCTCTCTCTCCCCGAATGTCACTTGCCTGAACACTTAAAAACACCATATTTACTTAATCAGGAAGTTTCTCTTTCTCTCTCTCTCAAACATTTAGAAAAATTTACATTTACATCCACCGAAAGTAAGCTTCTCCCCCACCCCCCATTCTCTCTCTCTCTCTCTCTCTCTCTCTCTCTCTCTCTCACATATCTGAAAGTCTACAAAACCCATTTCAAAGGCGAGGACGTCTTTAACCATTTAATAGGACTACACAGTTAAAAGTTTGAAATGGCCGACGAAACTTTTGTAATTAGTAAACATTAAGACACGGCCAGAAGTTCGGTCGGTGAGTGTTTAAGATACAAAGACACCAAAGGAAATGGAGAGAGAGAGAGAGAGAGAGAGAGAGAGAGAGAGAAGAGAGAGAGAGAGAGAGAGAGAGAGAGAGAGAAAAGTTGTTTTTACGAGTTTTCAAAGACCGACGACGGGATTTCCTGAGAGTCGTTCTTTGGAAAAAGCGGTTAATAAAATAAACTTTAAACTTATATAACAGAGGTGTGCATATATAACAATATATATTATACATACATATATATTATATATTATATATATATAAGTAAGTATAGCTTAGTTTTACCAGACCACTGAGCTGATTAACAGCTCTCCTAGGGCTGGCCCGAAGGATTAGACTTATTTTACGTGGCTAAGAACCAATTGGTTACTTAGCAACGGGACCTACAGCTTATTGTGGAATCCGAACCACATTATAGCGAGAAATGAATTTCTATCACCAGAAATAAATTCCTCTAACTCTTCATCAGCCGGCGGCGGGAATCGAACTCCGGCCCATCGAATGACGGTCTGAAGCTCAACCAACTCGGCCAACAAAGGGCTTTATATATGAAACATGCAGTTGGTTATTCCCAAGGTGGTGAATTCGATACTAAACGATATTTGTGGCTTAAGATTTGTGAAAATTCAAGCGTGTATAATTGGATATATACGTACATCTATCAATATGTGTGCGTCAAAGAGAGAGAGAGAGAGAGAGAGAGAGAGAGAGAGAGAGAGAGAGAGAGAGAGAGAGAGAGAGAGAGAGAGAGAGAGAGGGTGTAATATTAATAAAATACTAGCAAAATAGCAGCAAAGAAATTAACAGATGGCTTTCAGGGACGCCATAGTAAATTACCCAAGTTCATCCCCTCTATCGATTTTCCCAGATTGGGGAAACTTCAGTTCACTCTCAAAATGATTTATGAAAACGCGTCGAGAGAGAGAGAGAGAGAGAGAGAGAGAGAGAGAGAGAGAGGCGCTCTCCAGATGGAAGAAAAACGTCTCGAGATTTATAAGTTTGGAATCCGTGATATACGACACATCACGGATATACGTTCGATATGTAAATACGGATAAATCACTTCGGATGCTGGGCCGAGATGAAGGTTTTTGAGAGATGCTGCAGAAAGAGTCCAGTGAAAGATGGTTTTCGGATGGAGGTCGTGAATCGGTTTGAGTGCCCGCGGTGATTGATGACTCTCGAAGGTTTAACACAAAGCTTTGGCTCTTATTTTCGTCTATGAATATGAAGTTCGTGATCATGAAGGAAGGATGCCCTATTCATGGAAATCAGAGGCCACTGAGCTTTCATCTCATTACGCAATTATGCAAAAAAAACAAGCTATACAATATTTCGCAATGATTGTAATGTTTATCCCTAATGCAAGGAACACTGCAAAATCGGTAGAACATTGAGGAATTCGTTCCAAAGGAATACACATTTTGAATAAGAGAATTTCAAGGGCAGCTTATTTGCAACACTGTTGTCACTTGCTGTTGGCACACACAGCAGCGGCACAAGGCTGCTGACAACGATTGAGCCGGTGGTATACAGACATAATAAACACACACAAACAATATATATATATATATATATATATATATATATATATATATATATATATATATATACTCATAATATAGTTACATATAAATGAATATATATATATATATATATATATATATATATATATATATATATACATATAAAAGGAACCTAGGTTCCAACTACATGTCCTCGAGTCCTAATTGTAAAAATAAAGGCATTTAACATGCAATGTGCATGTGATTTTACCGGAAGGAGCCAATTTGAAAATGGACCCGCCTTCTCTAGCATAGTATTTACACACGAGTGGCATTATTCCCAAAAATAAGAGGGATACTTTCCATTGTGAAGGACATCAGAACTCATTTAATATTAAGCTCCAAGGGGCTCGGGTTTTTTCTTGTCTAACTTAAAACTCTTTACTGCGGAGCAAGTTTCCGCTATCAGGACGACGCGATCATAACTTGCACGTCCATTGGGTTTATTAGAAAGCCTTGGAGGAATGGCTCCTATCCTCTTAAAAATTTGACATCCCCCCCCCCCCTACGCTATGGATCCTTAGCTTTCGCGCGAAAACGAAAACTGTATTTTCTGCTGAATTTGTTTCATGAGGTTCACGGCATCAAGCCAAGCACTGGAGCACTTTCGGCCACTGAGCGCCTAAGACGGTCAGAAGAGGAGCTGAAGCTGTTGGACAGCAGGATGCAGAGATCGAGAGAATGAAGGAGATGAAGTACAAGGATCTCAAGATGGAGCTTGGGAAGACCCCACACTTGCACCATAAAGTAACAGCTTGAGAGGATGGGTAGCGTGATTAGAGAAAGAAAGAAGGAATGGATATCGTATATAGCCTAAGGCTGAAAAGTGTGTGCAGCTCAGGTCTGAAGGAACACTACAAACTAGTAACGTCTACAGCATACCACAAGGCACTAACCCTGCTCCTTCGATTTTTTTTTTTTTGGGGGGGGGGGGGTGGAGAAGGTTTAAAATCTGAATCCGTATTCTTATTGTTTGAATGAGCACTAGAGGGTTAGTAGATTTCCCAGGAGATGGACTGAATGAACATCGACAGCAACCAGAAGATGCAGTTCCTAGGCCAAGAGAATGCTTTGCCTATGTTAGTCCTATAAATCTAGAAGTCCACAAAAGGCCTCTTCTAAACTTTAAAAACCTTACCATAATTAGGCTAGCCTGAAGGCAAGGACCGTGCTGGCATAAAGCCGGGTTAATCTAAAACCTACCAGTCAGTCAATTAATAGGAAATATGAACCCAAAGGAACAGTTATCTACCTCTTTTGAAACATCAGCTTCTGTTGGTTGTGACAGAGTCCAGAGGCCCACATCATGCATCCTACACCCTTTCACATCTTACCACTCTTAGTAACTGCCTTAGTGCAAAAGCCCACGCTGGCATAAGGCCGTCTTAATCCAAACCAACCTACTTCCTGAAAACATTAAAGCACCGCTTTTAGTTATCTTCTCTTTTAGTAAGAGACCAGTAGGCGCAGTCGATTTTCTGTACAGCCGCTACAGCGTATGATCAAGGCCACCGAAAAAAGATCCATCTTTCCGTGGTCTCGGTATAATGCTGCATGAGCCGCGGCCCATGAAACTTTAACCACGGCCCGGTGGTGGCCTATCCTATATCGTTGCCAGAAGCACAATTATAGCTAACTTTAAACTTTGATAAAATAAAAAACTACTGAGGATAGACGGCTGCAATTTGGTATGTTTGATAATTGGAGGGTTGATGATCAACACACCAATTTGCAGCCGTTTAGCCTCAGTAGGTTTTAAGATGTGAGGGCGGAAGGACAGAAAAAGTGCGGACGGACAAAGCACTCTCAATATTTTTCTTTTACATTAAAATAAAAGCAGGATAACGAGGCGATTAAATCTCCTCGTTATCGTATCCTCTCATCCAAAAGATAAAACAAAATGGCCTTTGGGTTTATCATCCTTTCAGCCCTTCCATCTGAGTGAGCGAAGGGGAGGAGAGGTCCGATAAAGCCTTAATGGGATCGCGCCTCGAGTTTTATTTCGGGAGCTTTCAAAACTTTATGCGCTCGGGGAACCATAATTCATTCTTTCATTCTTTTTTTATTTTTATTTATATTTTGTTAGGGAAGAGGGCGCTAATAAAATCTGATGCGGTTATTTAAAAAAAAGGAGAAGTTAATCTCCTTTCATGTATTTTATTTGCTTTAGGGGACGATCATTTTTTCGGGGAGCGAGAGAGGGGGCTAGTGAAATGATTACATGGTATAGCGCACACAGTAAATGGAAAAGTTAATCTCTGTTTTGGGTGTTCTAATTTGTTTTTCTATTTATTCCGTTATACATGCATACATACGCACACACTTAAATATTTGTGTGTGTATATAAATTTTATATAATATATATATATAAATATATATATATATATATATATATATATATATATATATATATATATATATATATATATTTATATATATACATACATCTAGGCTATACTCCTTCTCCCTTCCAGATGGTGCTACCCTTCCAGTTTCAAGAAAGTCTTTTGGGATGAGGTCGCTAGCCCTCTGCCCGTCTCCATCCTACCACTGACCACCCACTTTACTCTGTTAACTACCAGGATCTAATTCACTGGCAAGGTCAACACAGCACTAGGAATGGAAACCAGACTTCTTGTTTGTGAATGTGGCCGTTGTAATATATGGTATAGTATTCTGGCCAAAGGAGAGGGTTGAGAGTAAGACAGAAGAAAGCGAAGCTGAACGGGGGTACAGTAAAAGGAATGAAAGGGGTAGCAGCAGCTAAGGGCCGATGGAACGCTGCAAAGAACCTTAAGTAATGCCCACGGTGCACCGCTTAAGGTGCACTGACAGCACTAGCCCACTACGGGGGTGTGTGTTTCAAGACGTGAAAAATTTTGCCTAGCATGATCAATAAAGCAATTCTTGCTTTCACCTACACAACTTCGATGCCTCTTTTATTTTCTTGACGCAAAAGGAGATTTTTGAGAAAACTTTCTGTGATAACTTTCAATATTTAGAATTAGACGTTTTTAGTGCTCCACAATTATGTTAGTTGTTGACTGAACATTACGAAGGTCTATAGATTATAACTGTAATTAAACGAGAGAGAGAGAGAGAGAGAGAGAGAGAGAGAGAGAGAGAGAGAGAGATGATTTACGATGCACTGTTCAGTAAGCTGTTAATAGTATGTGTAATATTGTAATTATGACAACAAATAAAAGGTTGACTATTAAAAAGGATTACATTTCCCGAAATACAAAGTGGCGATAATCATACAAAGGTGGATTTTAATTTTGTGTTCCTACACAAAAGCTATTGCACTGCGGGGCTCTACACAAACTTCACCGGATTTAAAGTAATCCCGTAAAACGCGCTTCGTTGCTGCCAAATATACTGTTCATAATTTTAGTGGTGCAAACAAAGAAGTTTTAGTAAGGAACATAATACAATGGCTTACCTTACTTTTAGGTAAGAAAAAGTTTCATATTTCTCTCTCTCTCTCTCTCTCTCTCTCTCTCTCTCTCTCTCTCTCTCTCTCTCTCTCTCTCTCTCTCTCTCTCTTTCAAAATGTTGGATACTGTGGAGTATTTATATTCGACTTTCGTATCGTTTTCTTTCACACAACACCCATTATTCTCCCATTCTACGTTTTGCATTCATTCTTCATCACTTTTTTCCTTCCTCGCCGCTCCTGTGTTCTGTCTCTTCACAATCTACTAGCATTTACACGACCTCGTAACAAACAGGTAATGCGCACAAACAAAAGTAATGGCGTATCGTAAAGTCGCTACATATCTAGAGACTCTCTCTCTCTCTCTCTCTCTCTCTCTCTCTCTCTCTCTCTCTCATCTTTGTACAAATATTCTCTCCACAACCTTTCTCATCTCGTGTGCTCGAATGATATACCTTGTCGACTCATAGCCCATGCATCTGTCAGGTAGTTGACCCCAACCTCTATATGGTCTTTGCACAGATTAGAGCAATTTATCCGCATGTCTTTATGTAATTAATAAAAAAAAAATGCTGATAAGATCTGCCAAAAACACACTTTGGAAGAGGCGTCTGAGTGACAGTGCTTACAATCGGCATTAAAATTTACGGTTTGACTAGTTTGTTCAAATTTAGTTCAGGCAATGTTTGAGAGCACTATTTATATTCCCATTTCTTCTGGGTTTTTTTCCTCTCTCTCTATCGTAAATCTCCCATTCCTATAAATCCCACCCATCCATAAAGCCTACCTGCTCATAACTCGCATCCCTATCCAGTATCCAGACGTTCAGAATTTTATCCCGCACATCCATCACAAACCTTCGTCCAACCCAGTCGCTCCTTGATCTTCGAATAAGGAAAGGCTTATTTCTTTCTTGGTACTCTGAAGAAAAACCGTCTATCTATCTATCTATCTAAATATACATATAAATAATATAAATATAATATTATGTGTATGTATATATATATATATATATATATATATATATATATATATATATATATATATATATATATATATATATATATATATATATATATATATTAAATCTTCGTTTTATAATAAAATCGGATTAATTTCCCAATCAAGATGAACTCATTTCTCGCAAATAAAAATTTAAATTTTTGTCTAAATCCAATCTTCGAAATAAGGCTTTAATTTCAGTTAACTTAAGAACACCTATTCTCGCTCACCATTACCGGAGTAACTCACACATAATTATTTCAAAAATTCGACCAGTGATGTATATATAGTATATCGAAGTATCGCAAAGTTCCCGTCATAAATCAAAAGAGGATTTTCTTCCATCTGAACGTCGTGTCTCACCCAATTTCATAAATCATATCGATGCTTCCCCATTTTGAAAGAAAGGTTTTAGCGAAGCTGAAATGGGATGATATTGGATGCTGTTTTTGTTTAAGTATGGCTTGCCTTTGTTTATTTAAACGGTAATTTTTGGGGGCATTATATCTTATTAGAATATTATTTCTCATAGGACAGCATTATCCAAAAGCATGACAAGAAAAACACTCATTTTTAGAAAAAGGCACAAAAAAAAAGAAGGGACAAATATGCATCAGATCGCTAAGACTAAAGTCTGAATCACGAATGAAGCATGATTACTAACACATACAATATCAGATCTGTTGTCGAAATAAAAAAAAAAAAAAAAGACACGAGGAATTACAGCTTCCAAATTGGCTGTCGAAAACGCACAAAAAGAAACTTAATAAGCTCTTCCGTCCTGACGCCACATATAGGTCGGGGAAGCAAATTCCTGAGATGTATGCTAGTATTGCAGCAGCCCCGTTTTTTTTTTGTCATGCCCCTACGTTAGTTTAGGTTAGGTTGGGTTAGGTGAGGTCATTTTGGCAACTAGAGTACTTTGAGTGCGAGAAACATGAGATTATTTTCAAGAAAATTCTATGGTTAGTTTCTAAAATATGGCGTCCCGCTTTTTTCAGGGAAAGGTCTCTGTACTCGGTTACATCTCGGGAAAATGCAGCCGGGAAGCTGACGTGCAAAGACAGACAGGGTGGAACACACCGATGAACGCACACCACCGCATCTCCAAACATCTCGACCATTCCCTTCCTTGCATTAAGGTTCGTGTTTCGATAACCGACACTGGTCGACAGCTTGGCATCAACAGAACAACCGTACGGAAAAAAAATAAATTTCTGGTAGATGCACTAACCATCCACTAAATAATGTCTGTGAAAGCAAGAGAGAGGGGGGGGAGGCGGCGTAACCGGTTTGACTTGGGGGATAGGGGGAGGAGGAGATAGAGAGACAAAATGTGTGTGTGTGTGAGAGAGAGAGAGAGTGGGAGGGAGGATGGGGGTCGAGAGACGGTTTGACCAGTTACAGAGTTGCCAGGGAACTTAGACCTATGTAGGAAATTTCTTATATTTCATACTAATTCAAATATATATTTATTCTCTACCATTGTTAAATGAATTATAAAATATACAAAGAATAATAATTCACTAGCTTCCCTTCTTGGAAAATTTACATACACAACGCATACGTTCGCAAATCTCACTTAGATTAAGACAGTACGTCTTATTAACGCTTATAACATTATTAGTTTAACAATAACACCCGTAACTGACTTTGCCCAACAGCTTTTCCTCAAATGAGTGCTTTTACCTGGGCTGTGCCGCAGTAAAAAAAAAATCCACAACGCATTTCAGTTGATTTCGTTCGCCAAACAATCCCCATTCGCTCCTGAATATCATTACTATCACACACACTATATACATATAATTATATATATATATATATATATATATATATATATATATATATATATATATATATATATATATATATATATACAGGTATCTTCATTATTGGTTGTCGAAAAGGCAGTAAAAGACAAACAGAATCTGCTCCATCACATCTTTTGTGAGGCCTCTCATGAGAAAAATCAACGGACTGGCGAAGGCAAGGGTGGAAACCGCTCAAAGGAAGGAACGCCCTCTATATACCTCACTTAACTTCCATAAGGTTATTTGTGTTTGGTAAAGCGACATTGCTAAGCAACTTGGTAAAAGAACAACTGTCTAAGGAAAATAAGTTTCTCGATGAAGTACGAACCATATACTGTATATATATATATATATATATATATATATATATATATATATATACATACATACATATATACATATAAAAATAGAGAGAGAGAGAGAGAGAGAGAGAGAGAGAGAGAGAGAGAGAGAGAGGTTTGTATTTGTTTCATGGAGTTGGACTATTTTGTATTAGTGAAAATATATATCTCATACTAATGTTTAATCTAAATGAGATTAAATGATGTAAAAAATATGCAAGGAATAAGTATTTCAATTTAATACCCTTCATATAAAATTTATGTAACCGCCACTGAAAGTTACAAAGGATTAAAACTGTACTTTCTTAGACCTATATTTACACATCTCACTTAAATGAAAATAGTAATTTTTACAACTACTACAGCCTTGGGTGTATAGCAGTAATATCCTGCAATTTATTTGCTTTTTACTACATTTTGCAGTCAAAAAAAAAAAAATAAGCTGAAAACGTTGCTTCGAGCACTTTCGACAATAAGTGTTGTCACCTATACATGCTGTTGTCCGAAGGTTTGGGACTTGGAAGTGAGCCTACCAGAGTGTTATACGGCCTTTCTGGTATTACTATAATTCTGACCCATAATCACTCTGTAAGTAATTGTGCACTTACACTTTCTTCTGTTTTGTGACCTCATAATAACTATCTTCATATCATGGAATCGTCGGAAATGCTTAATAACCCTCTTAATATTATCCACCAGAGGTCAGTAACTACCACCTCTGTATGTATTCCTCCGCCGCATTGTATGTTCGCCGTTTCAGAAGTGATTAACTTTTTGTGACTTGCCCACGTGGGTTTGCTCTAATTGTGAAGTGCCTTGAAAATAGCACACAGAGCCGGGTATATTTTGGGCATTTTCTTATGTTTGTGATTGTCGTCGCTGTGCACCTGAGAGTAACTTTCGTTCGGATTAGGTAAGCCGATATGTACGATGTGTTGCTATCACGGGCGCCCGCAGCATATTTTCCAAGGGGGGTGGGGAGGCAAATCTTAACACACACATGGATAGTTTCCAGTATCAAGCAAACACCTTTGACTCTTGTAACTAGCTGGTTAATTCCAAAAACAGTATCAGCGCAAGCATTTCTTCAATGAATAAGGCAATTATATATAATATATATATACATATATATAATTAAAGTTTTTTCCAGGATTTCAAGGGGCTCCCATGGTTGCTATAAAAATTAGACCTACGCACAGTTACCACCAAGAGGGTTATAGACACGTCGCCTTTGGTTAGTACGTCTAGGAAGGTTTGAGTTGGGTGTATCCTGTATTTCACACCGACATAGGACTTTTCAACTGTGTTTTGAGGTAACTGTTAATTTTGTGTGTCGTTTAGTAGTGAACGAAACTTCCAGTCAGGAACATTATGGTATGGTCACAGGTGCCAACCGGTTTTTATTTTCAATTGAAACCTCAGGAAAGGTTTTCGGTTAACACACCTTTTTTCGTTCTGTCTCCCGTTTGGTTTTTCCAATGAAAATGTAATCGCATTTCCTTTATACTTGAAAACGACAGATTATTTCCACTAATACTTCAACACGTCACGACTTTCTAATGTCAAGTTTCCTGAATAGAATCGTGTGAAAGTTTTTATCCTTCGCCTCAAAATACCAGGCCTATTTATTTTACCGATTTATTGTTGCAACTTGGCTATAGTTGTATGATTAGTATTACTGGTCTCTTGTTTCGATTCCATTACTTAACGCCGGATATTACCAGTTTATTCTCTGAATGCCACAGAAACCGAATTACAGCGAATGTTCCTTCCCTACCAGTTACCATACCCCTTTAGATTGGTAACTGCTACCATGCCTCTTTAGATTGGTAACTGCCAGTCCTGCTTTAAAATATCATTCTCTAATAATCCATGTTCCCTACTGAAATTTCAACTATTTTTTTATTTATTATATTTCGCGACCTCCATAGTCTCATCATCGTATTCAAGGTCCACGGAAATTCCGTCGCTTCCTTAATTTCTCCTAATTACACAAGTTGTTATAGGCTGTTCGAAACTCACTTGCCTTTACACGCTAAATGGTTAAAGAAGCTTTCAACTGCTAGAGAACTGTGTGCCAGAGAGAGAGAGAGAATGGGGGGCGGGGGGAAGGGGCTGTTTCCAAAGGCGTTGCTATGTAATTTGTCTCCCTCACAAAGGGACCCCGCTTTTGTAGAGATAATCTCCTCTGTCAACTGAATGTTTTGCACCGTCTGCACATTCACTCAAGACTGCCCTCTCGACCGGATCAAGATATAGAGAAGCCCTTCTGAAGCCGATAGACCGTAATTAAATTTAGTGTTTCCATTTTTTGCACACCCATAATATATATATATATATATATATATATATATATATATATATATATATATATATATATATATATATATATATATATATATGTGTGTGTGTGTGTGTGTGTGTGTGTGTGTGTGTGTGTGTGTGTGATCACGCCCAAAGAGAAACATTTACAGACTAGGGCATGCAAATCAGTCTATAAACAGGTCCAAAAATTAACAGCAATATTTACCTTTGCATTCGTGTTCTTGCAGACATGCATAAACCCCCGGAATTGACCTGTAAAAGATATATGAGGTGCATGAGAACCAACGTTGTTATTCATTATCATTCGGATACTTCCCCTTAATCTCTCTCCCCTCCCTGAACCCAGAAAAAAATAATCCCATCTGGGTCAGCAAGGTTGTACGAGTCCCACGAATGTATTCATTGTATTACCGTGGCTTATTCATTCGTTTGAAGGACATTTTATCATTAATTATGATATGATGTTGGATACAGGCATAAAAATAAGAACGTGAATGTTTACCTTCTAAAATTCTGATGTGCCTTTCTCAATTTTCTGCGGGTGAATTTCGTTTCTAGATACACATATATACATATATATACCTATATACACATATATACATACATATATATATATATATATATATATATATATATATATATATATATATATATATATATATATATATATATATATATATATATATATATTTATATATATACAAATTAGTGTATATATAAGTATATATATACATATACAGTATATATACATGTATAATATACATATATATACAACATACATATGTACACATATACACATAAGTTGTTGAAAGTAAGAGTGCAATGTTAGTAGGATAAGCCAATAAATTATGGTTTAATAGTGCGACTACAATCAAGAGTTTCGATTTGATTAAGTGATTCGGTGCTTAGTCGTTATGGTTAGTTGAATGTCCGTTTCGTTTTCAGTTATCTGCGATTAGCTTTATATCCTAAGTTCAATACAGTTTGCTTCGTACTGTGCAGAGTAACTGGTTTTTTTCCTCATGTGGTAAGTTTACCATTAATAAGATCTCTTGCCAAGTGCAAATGCATTTTTTGGCAATTTTAACTGATGAAATCATTACACATTCATGCAAATGTTTTGGGACGACGATTAAAAAAAAATTGTTACACTTGGACTGATCTCAATTCCAATTATACTTCTGAGTCTAAACTGGCATTTATATTCGATATTTTCCTATTGCGTCAGAACTCTGGGGATTTGTTCACAGTTACTTTGCAATCTCGCAAGGTTGTTAACTCTGAAAAAGTTGTACAAAATTACTCTTTACGAGAATGCTCGCAGGGTGAAGGTTTATTTCTCCCATTTAGTACATTACTGTCATGTTCGTGCGAGTCACGAAGATAGTACTACTACTGCTACTACTACTCTTACTACTACTTCTACTGCTACTTCTACTACTACTACTTCTTCTACTGCTACTACTACTTCTACTAATACGTCTACTGCTACTACTACTACTTCTAATACTACTACTACTTCTACTACTACTACTACTATACTTCTAATACTACTACTACTTCTACTACTACTACTACTACTACTACTACTAATAATAATAATAATAATAATAATAATAATAATAGTTTATTATATAATAATAATAAAAATCGTATACTGTGCAGGTTAACTGTCCAAAAAGAAAGATGAAACGAGCAGGTAGAGTATATCTGTCCTTTGAATGAAAGAACAACGCTTGTAAAAGCTTAATGAAGGGAACTGAGGAGTCATCTTGAACGCTGACGGAAATATTCCTCAGGGAAAGTTTTCCGGGAGAGAACTTCTAAGGAAAAGTCTTTAATTAAAAAAAAAAACTTTCGAAGAGAGAGAGCAAGCTAAGAAGTTCCTCAGAGCTTGCTGCAAGTAAGAGTAAATCCGTGAAGGTGGCAGGAAGTCAAACTGTGTGTTATGTAGGCGGCCAAGAATTCGAGACTGAAATTCAGCATGAGTTACATCGCAAAAATTGGTTTATGTATATGTATATATATGTACATATACATACAGTGTATAATCAAGGCCACCGAAAATAGATCCATCTTTCGGTGGTCTCGGTATAATGCTGTATGAGCTGCGGCCCATGAATCTTTAACCAAGGGCTGGTGGTGGCCTATCGTATATCGTTGCCAGAAGCGCGACTATGGCTAACTTTAACCCTAAATAAAATAAAAACTACTGAGGAGGCTACAGGGTTACAATTTGATATGTTTGATGATTGGAGGGTGGATGATCAATATACCAATTTGCAGCCCTCTAGCCTCCTCAGTAGTTTTTAAGATGTGAGGGCGGACAGAATAAAGCGCGGAAGGACAAAGCCGGCACAATAGTTTTCTTTTACAGAAAACTACAAATGACATGGCTCTCGAATTGGATACTTGAATGCTTTTGCGCTCTTTGCCAGAATATCAATTGGAATGTCGGACTGACATGAACTGATCCTAGAAGCAATTCCCATCTTTAGTGAGCTTTTCAGGGGTTGAAAGCTAAAGATTCCGTTGAATCTACGGCCCATATTGACAAACAATAAAAGGAGAGTTGGAAGAGCCAGATGAGAGAGATTTGTGGAAGTGAAAGCACAGGGAAATCATTAATGGAGAAAATTTCACAGAGGCCTGTTGTTATATATATATATATATATATATATATATATATATATATATATATAATATATAATATATATATATATATATAATATATATATATATATATATATATATATATATATATATATATATATATATATGTTACAGTCAACATGAGTAATCAGTCATTACGCGTAATGACTGAAATTTCAGTCATCACGCGTAATGCACTTAGGGACATTTGATCCCCCTAGGAGCTAGTACTAAACATGGCGAAATACATTTGACCCCCCAGGGACTAGTACTAAACCCGGCGAAACAGTGTAGACCCCCCAGGGACTAGTACTAAACCCGGCGAAACAGTGTAGGCGACTCACTGTTTCGCCGTGTTTAGTACTAGCTTCTGGGGGGATCAAATGTCCCCTAAGTGCATTACGCGTGATGACTGAAATTTCAGTCATTACGCGTAATGACTGATTACGCATGTTGACTGTAACATATATATATATATATATCTACATATATGGGCCTATGTATATAATTATAATATATATACATATATATTTGATGGGGTATGACTGACAGAGGTGTAGTTTCCTATGCGATTTTACCTTAAAATCTTACTGAAAACTGTATATTTGCACTGCACTATAATCGGATCATATTCAATTAAAACGTCATCGTTACCCTTTTAAGAAGCTATCAAAATTTTCGTCAATGAAATCATTTATTTTTCCTATACAGAAGAATAAACTACATATTTTTGTCTCGAGATATAATTGTTTTTCTTTTATTTCGCAACTCCCAAAATACCCCTAACCACCTTTATAAAATAAAAAAATTCATATGATCGTTTCTCGAGTAAAGACACCCCTAGTTCTACCCTAATGAAAAACTCACGGTCGCATAAATCTCCGAAAGGAATAATGGCCTCGTTCATCTCTCTGAAGAGAGTGCAAAATCCTGCCACTGCCGAGTGCACTGAACTGGAATGGATTCCGGTGCTTTCGGTGAATTAAACTCTTGATGCATTGCTTTATGGGAAGGTGTGTTAATACGCGTAGGGTGCTTTAACTGAGAGAGAGAGAGAGAGAGAGAGAGAGAGAGAGAGAGAGAGAGCATAACGTTCCCATAGGCGTAACCTGCAGTAATCCAGACCTAGTTTTACTACGACATAAAATCGATTCATGTAATTTGAAAATCATTACTTCAACTCGCATTCGAGAAAGGGACAAAAGCTATCCAGCCAAATCTTAGCGGATTTCTTCCCCTGACCTCTGGTGCAAAGCCCCTTCGAACTTTATTTAATTGGCGGTTCATAAATATCATCAAGAGGGGAATAAAGAACCTGAGATTCCGCTCGAGTCTCCTGCCTGCTCCAGCATGCGCCTAATATAAAGAGAGGAGGTTTATTTACGACGGAATTATTTTTGTGACTAAGATTATAATGAGCATAAGATCGGTTTCAATTATCATAAAATTATATATAACGTTTTACCTACAACCAAACTATACTGCTAAACACAGAAGCCTTTACTAAACAAATAACCGTGTCAAAAGTTTGCCAAAGTTCACACTGAAAACAGAGTTAAGACGTGAAGAACAATGCATCCCAATTTCATATAATAGCACTATAAAATGGGGTGAAAAAGGGAAATAATCATTATGAAATAATTCAGTAAGGACAAAACATTTCGTGAAGTACCAATGGAAGACTTAAGACTTGCGATAAACCCAATAATTAACTCAACAGTGTTAAATATCTGAGAGAGAGAGAGAGAGAGAGAGAGAGAGAGAGAGAGAGAGAGAGAGAAGGGGGGGAGGGCATTGGAGCACGATGGGGGAAAGGGGGGAAGGGGTAGAGACAGACAGGCAGGGGTGACACCTCCAGCGTTGCCACTAACTCCGCACCGGTGAATGGGATTTTACCGTGACTATTATTATTATTATTATTATTATATTATTATTATTATTATTATTATTATTATTATTATTATTATTATTATTATTATTGGACCAAACAAACTGCTCTCTACTTGTCAATGATTAGGTCTAGTCTTGACGTATTCTCTTGCCCAGACATTATAAGCTACACTGAGGCCTATATACTTTACAGGCCAAACTCTATTACATTTTTCTTACCAGCAAATAACCAGCCTTCCTTCAGGACTCTGTAGATGGCAAAAGGCGTCTTAGGAATCGTATGGCAAACACGACTTTGTTGTACGAGTACCGTACTGGAGGAAGGTGTACACTGTACCGTTGAAACGCCTCAGGCGGTTGTCTTATGTAGTTCAACAAGTACTGGCATTTTCCAGGCCCGAAGCTGCGGCTTTTTTGTTTACCTTCTTTCAAGGATCATTTTCTTAGATTGGCATTTTTCTCTTGCTGGTTCATAATTTTGCTTTTGCACAACAGCCGGTCGGAAGGAGCCATGACGCGGAACTCTCTCTCACTTTCACTTGTAGATTGAAACTAGGGAGGAGGTGTCTGAAACCCCAACTGTTTCCACCACCCCCGGGCCTCCCTCGACACAGGTTGTCCAACTCTTGAAAAATTTATTTGGTCGTCTGCGAGTAATGTTTGATGCCCAATAATAAGTGTCACCTTTCGTTGTATTTATTTTCAAATTAGCGCACTTTTGTCGATACTACCGTTAACAGATTCCATAATATTCTAATTTTCTCATAAAAAAATGGAGAAAGTACTAATTAGCAACTTTGCTGAGTGCGAATGCACGGTTATTTCATTATTATTTCTTGCGTTTGGACACATTAGGCTTCTTCATATATTTCACTTCATTTCTTGCTATTTGAATCATTTGATGTTTTTTTATTATTAATTACAGCTTTGTTTTTATTTCTGGTGGGTTAGCTTTTTTTTTTACCTATCATGGATTCATTTGCTCTGCTGTTCCTCCGATAATTTAGTAATTGAATATCTTGGATATGTTTCTATTTCCAGTTACCACGTAGTGAAACTCAGATTACTAATCACCAATAAAAAATAAACGCTTAATACGACTACCTTTGTTAGACCAAACCCACTTAGGTAAACCCCATATTCCCCCTGCATTTATTTATATATCTATTCATTCATTTATCTTTATCATCTTTATTTATTCATTCGAGAGCTCAAATACTGACCCTTCTTCACTCCTCTGCGCTTGAAACGGTCGTTAACCGGAGGCTTTGCTTATTTACCCCTTCAGGCCAACGATGCAGACGGGGGTGGTCGCCACAGCTGAGGGCTTCAGGACGAGTCGGTGGCAGAATGAATGCGTCCCTCACTTACCGAGGCGTCGGGTAATGATCGGGCTCATTTGACGTTCTGTGAAAAGGTAAGTGGCGATGCCGTGGCTCATTTCGGTGGTGGGTATTTTCGCTTATTGTCTGATGAATGGATTTTTTTACTTGAATATACATTTATACAGATATACACTCGTCACACACACACATTATAATATATATATATATATATATATATATATATATATATATATATATATATATATATATATATATATATATATATATATATGTGGTATATATATTGAATTATACTTTCAGTTGTTTGCGGGTGATTTACGCTTTTATTAAAGTTCTTAGAACTTTATGTAAGTTTTCCTTCAGTTACCAGTTCATAGATAGCTAGAAGATAGATAGATAGTTAGATAGATAGGTAGTTAGATAAATAGACAGGTTTAGTAGTTGCACCATGCTTTATTTCGCTTCAGTTATTCATATCACGCAAAAAAAAAAAATTTGAAAGTCCATTATTTAAAAAAAAAAACCTGTAACAGGACAAATCCAGAGCTTATAAGGTCTGTGCTTCTGAAATTATTTGTTACAAAAAATAAGAAATCACATGTAATTTAATAGACAGATACTTGTAGATAGATAGATAGATAGACAGATAGATAGAAAATGAAGAATAGTAAGCAAAACAAATAGAAAAAAAGAATGTGAAAATCTTGGTACTTCCTTCGCGAGAATGTTGTCAGAGAAATAGAAAACGGAATCCAGGAAGCAGTTACTGGGAGGAGAGCGTCACTTGTTTCCTCTTGCAAGAGAAATGGACTCAGTTGCTTGCTTGGGAGTCGGGAAGAAGGAATATGAGGGTGATGATGTTGCCTTTGGACGTTTTCTTGCCAGGGATAAAAAGCCACGCGTGAAAGGTTTCCATAACTGGTACTGAATGATTCGAAGAGATTCCTTTTTTTTTTTTTCTTTTTTGTAGCGGCGTGATTTGTGTTCTAATATGAAGACAACGTGCAAAGCCTACGTGTATATACGAATGCATTCTCTCTCTCTCTCTCTCTCTCTCTCCATATATATTATATATATATATATATATATATATATATATATATATATATATATATATATATATATATGTATATATATATATATATTATACACAGTATATATATATATATACATACATATATCTTAGTATTTGTAGAAAAAATTTGAAACTACTATTAAACTTTTGCGTCAGTTTGAATTAGTGTGTACGTATGGAAAGATCGTTTAATGTTACCCTCGTTAACATTATCTTTATTACAGTAGGTGTAAATATCTCGCTCGTCTTTCGTTGCTCCCATTTGCTCTCCCAGCTAAGATTTCGATACAGGCTCCTCTGCGTTTTCCCTCCTAAGGTCTGCAGTAACTTCACTGAACCAAACCTACAAAATTAAGTATACCTTAGTTTTACCAGACCACTGAGGAGCTGATTAACAGCTCTCCTAGGGCGGGCCCGAAGGATTAGACTTATTTAACGTGGCTAAGAACCAATAGCCATAAATCTTGCAGACTGTAAGAAGCTTTTAAGCAGCTTTGTAAGAAGGGAAATTTGAACATTTATTTATAGCTGTCTGGGTGTTCACGTGATTCCGTGGGTGAGATTCAGCAGCCATTTGAAAGTTTGAAATTCTGGGGTAATAGGATTCAAATTCACAAAATGTGTTCTTTATGATTCATTGAGACGCCATGTATTCACTGACGTGACTTTTCATTTTTATTAATTCTTAACAAACATTTTCCGTTTATATTGTTTACACATATTTCGTGAGGTTGAATAGCGTCCCTGGATACAAGTGTTGCTCATCACCCTTCTGCAGTACGTCATTTTGACTGAAGGAGAGTCACATTCAGTGCTTCTTTCACAGGGGAATTATTATTATCATGCAGTAGCTTTGTTTATTTCATCATCCAGGAAATTACACACACATCAATTGTGTCCGTGTGTGTGTTGGGGGGGGGGGGGGTGGTGGTTAGGTATAGAAACGCCGTTGTAGGCTTCATGCTTCAATTATTGCCGTTGCTCTGAAGCTGAATTCCGTATTGTTCTTAAAACGAAATTTACTATTCTTGATCCTCTCTTGCTACATGAAACGGTTTTTGCTTAAGAACTAAAAATATAAAAGCGGTTATTTCATATGTTTTTAACGTCCATATACAGTCTAGATTCAGGAAGGATACAAAATTAATTTAATAAATGGATAAGCAGTTCAGTTTAAAATATTTAGCGACTATTTGGCTAATGAATATTTATCGGCATCTGTGCAGTTCTTTTAAGCAAGTTAACAATAAATTCCACACTAACCTCCCTAAAGCACTAAGGAAATCAGTACGATTCCCAAATAGCAGGTCTGTGCGTACCCAGAATGTATTTCGTCAAATAAGGATGCATTACTTTCCTCATTCATGTCTGTACTTAATTTAATCCCTTTTGTCATTGAGAGGATCATCCAAAAGGATTCGGTGTCTCCCCAGAAGGAAGATGGAGCCTTATTCCAGCAAGTCATTTTTTCTCTCCTGCTTTACTTCACCTAATTATGTCTCTGGTGCTTTGCCAGGAGAGATCCACGAAAGCACTGCCAAGCTGGCTGGCTCTTGCACGAAAAGGATATCACTGCTTTGTGCAGGAGCCAAAGTTTCTCTGGTCGCTATGTCCATTTTTGTCAATTTATTAACCGACATCAAAAGACGGGAGTCAAAGAATAGATAAAATCATTGGTGTGTGTGTTTGTATAGAAACCGTTATCATTGGATAATGGAAAGGTATGTGATCACGCAAACAGCGAGAGAGAGAGAGAGAGAGAGAGAGAGAGAGAGAGAGAGAGAGAGAGAGATACACAGGCATACCATAACACTATTAGAGAGAGAGAGAGAGACCATAACGCTATCAGAGAGAGAGAGAAGAGACACACGGGCATACATAACACTATTAGAGAGAGAGAGAGAGAGAGAGAGAGAGAGAGAGAGAGAGAGAGACCATAACGCTATCAGAGAGAGAGAGAGAGAGAGAGAGACAGACAGACAAAGCAGTGGGAAAAGGACTTATAATTGGAAGTGAACAATAGATTGCAATATGGAAGCCATTTTACATTTACGGAATAAATTTGGAATCAAATAATCTCATTTCACTTCATGATCGTTTCATTTAAATCGAGTCTAAGAGAGAGAGAGAGAGAGAGAGAGAGAGAGAGAGAGAGTCGGCTTAGCCTAAAAGGATTATATAAATGAAGGCGAAACAGATTGCTCTTTCATATGGAAGCCATTTCACCGTCTGAGTCCAATCACTTTATCTCACTCGGACTGAATTGTCTTCATTCTCATGCTGACGGAAATCAGAGGAAAAATATTGATCTGGTTTCCCTTCATTTGCATTTTTATGATGGCCGACGTCTCCCTGGTAATCTAAAGACTCCTCTCCTCTCTCTCTCTCTCTCTCCTCTCTCTCTCTCTCTCTCTCTCTCTCTCTCTCTCTCTCTCTCTCTCAGAAAGCTGCAAGCTTTTCCATCATTTTATTGAAGGTTAATATCACTTTGAGTGTTGTATAGGATTAACATTAGTATAAACAGTAGTAGTAACTTTTTTTGTTATATCTAATCACAATGGCTTTCATTAGACATTAAAAACTCGAGGCTGTGTTTCTGATTCATGTAAAGTAACACCATTATTTGTTTTACTTCAAAGTTCAGTATTAGGAACGGAACACTTATTAGTTATTACGTTCGTGTAAGTAAGTAAGTGGTCTGCATCTGCAAGTGAAAATGGCAATAAGTATCCGCAGCGTCGTTTCAATAATCCTCCCCGCGAGAGCTTTCATTGTGAATTGGCGGCTTGACAGAGCTTTCATTGTGAATAGGAAGCTTGACAGGTTTAACGTTGATTATACCGAGATGTATGGGCTTCAACTCCAGTCGGGAATTTCCTAAGTATGCTCGTTGGTACAAAGTATGTTTACTTAAATCTACGTTTCTCTTCAGATTTTATATTATTTTCCTTTAAGTCCGTTTTTCATATTCATAAAGTGGTCATCAGTAATGAATACATATTGCAATACCTGTAGATATGTGAAATGGAATATAATCTGATACTCTTCAGAGTACAGAGGTACGCAAGCACACATATTCTATGCATACATGTATATATATTATAAACGTATATATATATATATATATATATATATATATATATATATATATATATATATATATATATATATATATATATATATATATATATATATATATATATATAGGGATACCATTGAAGAGTGTGCACATAAATAATGTTTATTTGAAAATAAACACTAAATACGGGGTTCCTTAACGTTCAAATAAAACGTAAATATGGAATCCTCTTGAAATATAAAGAGGAAAATTAAACACATATTCGTATAACGTTTACTTATATTATGTCTGAAATTTCCCCGCCCCAGGAAAGACAACCTTCTGTCCACATTGCGCGCTTATCCATTCCCGTCAGTCATCTCCCGTCGGCAATGGGAAGGGAAATTGCTGCACCTTATTGTATAGTTTTTTTTTATTGATCTTTTTTCTTTTTTACTGAGTCTCTGCCTCGTCTAATTATGTCTCTGGTTCCTTGCCAAAGAGACATCTTGGAATGCAACGCCGGGCTGCCCGGAGGAGGAGAGTCCGGATTTCGTCCGGATTTCGAGGCAAGAAAGGAACAATAATATGGAGTTATAATCTTTTTACTTCTGATTCTGATATAGTGCATTAAACATGAATCTCTCTCTCTCTCTCTCTCTCTCTCATACATTCCTTGATATCAGTTCATTTTTCATCTTCTGTTGCCTAGGAAATCTAAAATCTTTTTCTCTATTTACAATATATATATATATATATATATATATATATATATATATATATATATATATATATATATATATAATTTAGTGTGATATATATATGATAAAGGAAACTCCAAACTTCATTATCTTTTTCTTTCATTAAATGCATTAACGTCTGTATCACTTTATATTATAAAAGTTGCTAAAACCTCCATCAAATCCATTAACCTGATTGATAAATGACGTAGGTAGCCGGGTAATCCCATTTCACTAAGCTCCCTCGGAGATTACCCAAATGTTTTACAATGCTTTCATTAATGAATTGAAACGGGAACACTTTTAGCAAAGCTTTAAGCTTCTTTGTTTATTTATTTATTTATTCATTTAATTATTTATTTGCATTTCAGAAGGGGAGGAGAAGAGAGCGAGTGATGATTGCTCCGAATATCGCCTTTCGTTTAAGGGAGGGAGGGAGGGAGGGAGGGAGGAAGAGGGAGACCCTAACGAGTTTTGAGCGCCTGTAACATCGCAGGTTGTGAATGAGCTAGGATGTTGAAGATGTTACTGGGGATGTTGAAGATGTTCCTTGGGATGTTGAAGATGTTCCTTGGGATGTTACATGGGACGCTGAAAATGTCACTTAGAATAGTGAAGATGTTACTAGGGATGTAGAAGATGTCAGGTGGGATGTTGAAGATCTTACTGGGGATATTGAAAGTGTTACTTGAGATGTTGGAGATGTTTCTTGGGATGTTGAAGATGTTACTGGGATGCTGAAGATGTTCCTTGGGATGTTGAAGATGTTACTTGGGATGTTGAAGATGTTACTTGGGATATTGAAGATGTTCCTTGGGATGTTGAAGATGTTACTTGGGATGTTGAAGATGTTCCTGGGGGAGGCCTTTGAATGAGAAAATCTACCTGAATTTAATCAGAAAGTTTTGAAGGCCGTTGTATAGTTCAGACAGCTCGAGTGGTTTCTCCTCTTATTTTTCATCCATTCAATAAACATGTTACTTTTTTTTATTATTATTATCATGAATGAAAATAATTTTTGAATATTTAATGCATTTTAGGCATTGTTCCCTTCTT
Organism: Macrobrachium rosenbergii; assembly: GCA_039081455.1. Taxonomy (NCBI): domain Eukaryota; kingdom Metazoa; phylum Arthropoda; class Malacostraca; order Decapoda; family Palaemonidae; genus Macrobrachium; species Macrobrachium rosenbergii. The sequence continues at coordinate 74,023 of JANJGK010001531.1, read as the reverse complement.
AGAAAAAGACGGTAATGGAAGGATATGCAGAGCTTATGTCATACCAAAATGCATCTGTTACAGAGAGAGAGAGAGACGAGAGAGAGAGAGAGAGAGAGAGAGAGAGAGAGAGAGAGAGACCATGCTCAGTGAGATATGGTTTATAACTGAATATAGAGAAAGAGAGAGAGAGTTCATGCTCATTGAATTATGATTTAAAACTGAATGTTGGGGGGGGAGAGAGGGAGAGAGAGAGAGAGAGAGAGAGAGAGAGAGAGAGGAGAGAGAGAGAGAGAGAGAGAGAGAGAGAGTGTGTATGCACAAAAAAAAAAATGATTTACTGTAGATTGAAAAGTGAAAACAGACGCTCTTTCATACGCAAGCCAAGTCAGATACTGGACCGTTTCGCTGAAAATCTGCTTCACTGGTTCCCAGTCCTCTATTCTCATTCTAATAAGTCGTCTCTTCAACTTGGGTGTATATTTGATGAGATGAGGGCCGGCTGGAAAACCTTCATTTTGTTCGGTTCATCTGCATATTGTGATTGTCAACGCCTCCTGGTGATAGGTCATCTGTAAACTTTATTTTCTTCCCGAATTCCAGTCGAGCTTCAAGAGCTGTTGTGATTCTCTCGAGGAATTTCAGTGTTCTGGTCTGATTTTGCCTCTTTTATGTTGCTTGTGGAATTTTCGGTATCATTAGTTATAGTGTTGTTGTTGTTGTTGTTGTTGTTCTTAAAATAGTCACTAATTAGTTTGAGTCTTCATCGCATTCCAAAAGGTTTAGTCGCTTAACAGATTTAATTTTGTAGAATTAATTCCAAGATTTTGTAATCGAGTGAATGAAATACTTAAAAATCCTGCATTTACGTAGAATTGATATTCATCTTTCCTGTATCTGTCAAAAGTCTTCTTCGTCTGTCATATTTCCCTGTCTGCGTTGAATTCTGTAATGGTGAATTTACTCTGACCGTCACTGAAATGGAAATAATATTTTTACGTTAATAGCAATATCTTTCAAGATTTCTCGCCTGCGCGAATTACTAGTACAACGGATTTTACGGCAATGAAACAGTACTTTAGCCTCTGTTGTCACTTTCACATAACGGACAGCAGTTGAAATGTTTGCTCAAAGTACCAAAAGAAACTAGAATATTTTTCATGTTTGGTTCCTCCTGTGCATTCGATCTGTTTCTGTAATACTTTTTAATTTCGAAGGACTCTCTCTCTCTCTCTCTCTCTCTCTCTCTCTCTCTCTCTCTCTCTCTCTCTCTCTCTCTCTCTCTCTCTCTCTCTCTCTCTCAAAAAGGTCCTGTGTCTTCTGCTCATTTCCCTGTAAAAGGAAGGTATTATTGGGTTTCTCAAAACATCAGGATTTTCCAACCTCTCTTCTCGCACCCCACTTCCCCACCCCCACCATCCCCCCTGCCCTCTGGCCTCATCAATCCATGGCGAGCTGAAACTTCTCGTTGTTGATTTTCCATGAAACTTAGATTTTGCAACTGAAGTACGTTATCTACCTTCCATTAATCATAAGTCAGGTAACGTTGTTATTTTAGTGGGTTTAATTAAGTGCAAACATAATTTTCTTTTTGATTTCGTGTTTTAAGTCTTGATTACTCTGCAAATTTCTTTTCGGGTATTTTAAGTATTTTGTGATAGGATCAGTTTGTCTAATTTGTTATTTATATGTCATTAATGTTTACAAATATATTTTACCCACAACAAAACACACGCACAATATACAGTATATATATATATATATATATATATATATATATATATATATATATATATATATATATATATATATATATATATATATTATATATATATTATATATATATATATTATATATATATATATATATATATATATATTATAAGTAAGTACACTAAGACGTTAAATGAAAAATGTCTCTTTAAAATCTTGACAGAAGATTTTCCACTGATCGAACCTAGCTAGACTCCGGTTGGTTTCACCGCAAAGGTTTCTTCGCCTGCGGAGAGAGAAAGTGTCAGGGGAAACATTTATTATTCTGTTTCGTTTCTGTTTCTCTTCTTATGTTTCCAGTTTCAGTTTCTTGCTCTTTTTTGTTTCATTTCGCCCTGAATGTGTTGACTGGGGATTTTCTATAGTTTTCATTTAGTTTCTTTTAATTCGTTGCCCTTTTTGCGTCCAATTTATTTTATTTTCTACTTTAATTTTATTGCTGTTACTTGTCCTATTATTACTGTTGTTGCTGTCGGTGTTCTGATTTGCTGTCGTTAGTCTGGTGGTTTCTTTCAAAGTATTTGCTGAGATTCTTATGAAGCTTACAGAAATAGTTTCCTTGTTCTATTGGTATAATGGAAAAATTACAATGATATTGCCTACATTTCATCTTGATGCTTTCATTGTTGAGGCTCATCTACAATGGACAATTTATAATTAATAACGCTCTCTCTCTCTCTCTCTCTCTCTCTCTCTCTCTCTCTCTCTCTCTCTCTCTCTCTCTCTCTCTCTCCATAAGTTAGATTCAGCAAACAACAAATGTTCCCTCTGTTCCTCCTCCTCCTCCTCCTCCTCCTCCTCCTCCTCCTCCTCCTCCTCCTCCTCCTCCTGGAAACCTAAACGACTTCTTCAGGGGGGATTTTGCCTTCAAGTTAGAACTCCTGCTCTCGGGGCGAATGGAATTGCACCACTCTAATGACTCTCGTTTTGAAGGATTCGGGGCCATTCATTACGAGGCTCTATTAGAGGAAGAGATTACTCGCCGCCGTGGCTCTGTTAGAGCCGGCGTTTCGAGTGGGAATTACTCTTTTCATTTTATTCATCCTTGATTTTTGAAGTGCTTGTTTTCTTCATTCTAATTTTCAGTGCTCACGGTATTAAACCATGAAATTGGTTGTCCATGTTTAATGATAAATAAACTGAAACAATCTCTCATTACCACATAGAGTAATTTAAAGTGCTTTCAAGCATATGCATTTTTTTAATCTTCTCGAGGCATACTTATCACAGATTTAGGAAACTTAGACACAGCCTGTAAAACAAAAAAAAAAAAAAAAAAGAGAGAGAACACTGCAAGGGATAAACGCATAAGGCAGACGACGAAGAATTTGCACGATTCCTCCTTTGACAGATCCCTGTCAGAGACGATTTCCGTCTTTCGTTAATTTGTTCTTTCTCGTGAAGATTCCTTTGGTGCGGAGACGAGAAACCTGATAGTTCGCTTATTATCCCTCTCTTTGGTTCTTCCGTCAACCCGCTCTCTCTCTCTCTCTCTCTCTCTCTCTCTCTCTCTCTCTCTCTCTGTCTGTTTGTCTGCCCTGTGTGTCAGATACTGATTAAGTCTGTCAAGGGAAGAAATAGATGATTTCACAGTTTGTGGTCATTATCATATTCCACCTCTCTCTCTCTCTCTCTCTCTCTCTCTCTCTCTCTCTCTCTCTCTCTCTCTCTCTCTCTCTCTCTCCGTTAAAATCTTGTCTTTCCTCAGAAAAGCCCATTTCGGAGAAAAGAATGATCTGGGTAACAGATCGTTTTTCTGTCCTCCCTAATGAGACCAGCTATGAGAAGAAATGGTGAGTTTCTCTTAGTTTTCTTAATTTTTCATTCTCTACCTCTCGGTCACTCTTTCTCTCACTACTTTGGCTTGTTAAGGGGTTGGGTACGGGAAGACAGACAGACAGACAGAGAGAGAGAGAGAGAGAGAGAGAGAGAGAGAGAGAGAGAGAGAGAGAGAGAGATAGATAAATAGGTAGATAGATAGATAGATAGATAGATAGGTAGATAGATAGATAGATAGAAAGACGATAGACAGATAGACGATAGAAGATAGATAGATAGGAGGGAAGGGCTGTCTATTTGTTAAGACGTTATTTACAGCCAATCTTTTTCCATTTCTAAAGGTCCTCCTTTTGGCTACTGCCCAGACGTCCAGATTCCAATTCCAGCCTCATTCTTGAAGGCTCAATAAATCTACAATGAACGAGTTCCTAAGGACTTGATAAGAAAGTTCCAGTCCAGATGAACAGCCAAAATCAGAGATTACATTTTTCATCACATTTGTTTGAAATTATTTCTTGTCCTTTTAGTTGGGAGGCCTTCACTGGCTAATATATGGAGATGAATGATGAATATATGCTACGGCGTTCGTAAAGTGTTTTCACAAGTTATTTACAATGATGAAACCCGGCCCCCTTTTTTTGTAAGATCTTGTAAAAGGCGAAACTTTCGGTTACGTAAAATGAGCCAGTTGAGTTGTATTCTCTCTGTGAACGTTTTTATAGAAAGTGTTGAGTAACTCCAGACTGGAATCTTGTCGTGTGCCTTAGTTACAAATTCTAGACAAGCATACTTTAGAGAAAGCTATAATAGCGGATTATTAAGGTTTAAGGAAAGCTACAATTGGGTATTATTAAGGTTAGAGAAAGCTGTAATGGGGTTATTATTAATATCTCATATACAACTAATTTGTGTCCTATACTCTTTGCAATTGGCAAAATTTTTCTCAACACCGAGTCGCCATCTGCAGCAATTGAGGATATTTCAGATAAATGATTCCGCTCACGGAACACTGACGTATTTACTCGGTCATTAGAATAATGAGGTTACTAGTTTTTAGCATAATTATTTACCTCCATTAAATATCAAAGTGCCCCGTAGTTTGTGACTCGCAACAAGATTTCCTTTTACGATGAGAGAATAATATTGGGTATAATGAATTTCAATCCTTCGACGCAACTCATTATACTCATTATCTCATTTTTTATTTCTCTTTTGCTCAGTAATACTACAGCAGATACACACAGCCTTAGAATATATCAAATATATTCAGTATTTAGTATATACAGTTATTGTCATTTATAAAGAATGTCCCGTTAATGTCATTTCATATCTCAAAAAGAAAATCCTGGCGGCTGAGTCAGATATCACCTGAAAGGCAAAGTCTCCCAAAAGTCGTTTCGTTTTCTCCAGCAGAAAGTGGAAGGTGATGGGAGGGAGAGAGAGAGAGAGAGAGAGAGAGAGAGAGAGAGAGAGAGAGAGAGAGCAGAGAGGAAAACTTGAGATAAATGTACCTTCCTTCTCTTGACGATCACATTAAGATCTGACAGACAGACAGACATACAGACGGACAGATCAGACCTGAGGACCGGATATAGCAGGAATCCTCCTCCTCCTCCTCCTCCTCCTCCTCCTCCTCCTCCTCCTCCTCCTCCTCCTCCCCATCCAGACCTGCGAAATGCGAGTGAAAGGAAATGAAGTGTGAAAGGGAGCCACCGAGAGGGAATCATGCAGAAGATTTTCTCTCGCTTTCTCCCTTCGCTTTCTCGTCAGGCTTTCGTCTTTGCTTTGGGTGAAGAGTCTGAAGGAAGACCTTTGGATGCTTTCTCCCAGAGAAGAAGGCCTGAAGCAGACGGCAAGATCAGCATATAAACTTAACAAATATTGAAATGTTTCTTGCACAGCGGAGAGGTGTTTTGATATTATGTCGATCACGTGACATGGAAAACAAGTAGTGAATGAAGGAAATACAACAAATTGTGAAATTGTTGCAAGTTACATACAACCAGTAGACTTTCCGTGCTGATTCGTTGGGTGTTGTGTAATGTATCGCAAAAAACATACGATCTGGGGAATCTATTCCATATATTTTGAGCCCTGAATAAGATCTTAAATCGGCATATGTTTTTATGAAAAAAGGTTAATGATTTCCAGTCTCCTATAGGCGCTCCTGGCTGTGGGAAAGGGGGAAACAGCTAATCTTTTTCAGAATAAAAAACTCGAAAAAAAATCATTATCGCTCGAAATAAACAAAAAAATTATAAGGAAAAAGTTACAATAAACAAATTGCCATTCACATAAAATGACAAAGACTTCTGATGACTTTACAGGTGCAAGGAAAAAAAAATTATTTTTCCAGATGCTCGATTTGCGCCATAATAGCATTCGCTCGATAGAGACGTCAGAAATAAAAGATAAAAAAAAGCCTAAAAACAAAGGCGCAGTGTTGAAAAGGGATGAGGATGCCCTTTGTAAATCCTCACTTCCAGTCGACTCACACCGAGGAAGGATCCTCTCGTTTTGGGCGAAGCAGCCCACTGGAATCATTCTGTGGTGGCTTTAAGCTTCAACGCCTGAATGGGAAGCTCAACGCATATATGATACAGCACATATTTCATGGAAGAATTGCCTGGACTACGAAAGAGATGGCCCATATTGCAATAGTCGGTAAAGCAAACATACACACACACACACACACACACACACTATATATATATATATATATATATATATATATATATATATATATATATATATATATATATATATATATATATATATTCAGAAAGCTACAAACGTCCTTTAATATCCAATTCACTCTACCTCGGAAGTAATATATTTTCATATATGTTACCGAAGGGGAATTTTTAGTTGATAATAAGTCCACCGTCCCGTGGGGTCGAACCAGCGACGACTGGTTAGTGTGTCACTGTAGTCCTGATTCCTCGTCCGTCGCTGGTTCGACCCCACGGGACGGTGGACTTATTATCAACTAAAAATTCCCCTTCGGTAACATATATGAAAATATATTACTTCCGAGGTAGAGTGAATTGGATATTAAAGGACGTTTGTAGCTTTCTGATTGTATATGAATCACGGTGATGTGATAAATAGTCATATATATATATATATATATATATATATATATATATATATATATATATATATATATATATATATATATATATATAAATTGCTTTACCTAGTATTGCAATACGCTTCATCTGTTTCGCAGTCCAGGCAATTCCTTCATGAAGTATGAACATGAGTTCAGCTCCAGAATCACGCTTTAATGCTTAATAAAACCTCTACCACATTATTTGCCAGCCCCGCTCCGCCTGAAACGGGAGCAGCCTCGGTGTGAGTTGATTAGAAGTGAGCATTTACAAAGGGTAAGCTGCAATTTCAACACTGCAGCTTTGTTTTCATTTTTTATTGTCTCATTAGCATTATATTCATGCAGGGTCGAGGCTCTTCCTCCCCTGCCGTGCGGACGGCAAGGAGATTACGCCTTGCAAACGTCATTTGTCCCGGCGCATTGCTGACGCAAATTACATTCCTGGAAATATTTTGTTTTCCTTGCTCTTGTAAAGTCGTCAGGAGTCTGTGTCATTTTGATGCTCGTGAAATATGTTTCTGTTGAACCAATTCTCCTCATATTTTACTTACATTTTCATCTGTTTATTTGTTAATTTTTTCAATTGTCTTTTGTTTTTCTAATAAGTGATCTCCTCTTTCTGTACTTCCAGTTACCTTCTGTTACTCCTGCCTAATGAGCGTCATATTCTTGGGAAGTTTGAATTTCCTGTCAATGGCCCCTGTGGGCTTGTTCCATGTGAGTAGGGTTCATCTCCTGAATAATAATAATAATAATAATAATAATAATAATAATAATAATAATAATAATAATAATAATAATAATAATTTATACAATATTTTATTTTTGGGTTATAATTATTTTCTTTTTTCACGGTGTTTGTGTTAAATGTGTTCATCTTACCTGTGGACTGTGTGACGGAGTTGTAGTTGAGAATGACTTTTGTGATTATTATTATGAACTGATTTTTCAGATGCTTTTTTTTTTTTTACCACCGTTTGCTTTTATTATTTATTCTCCAATGAGTCACTTATACCGGATATACAGTTATACACTTGCATGAACAAATAATGGCGTGCCGTTCGACAGATCTATTATGCATCAGCAATCACATTACTCATTGGTGTGGTTGTGAACGCTAGAAACAAAAATCATTGGATAGTAGTTTATCATCAAAAGTTATTACGCTGACTGTGATAAACTGCGAATTATATAGTTGCTTAGTATTTCGATAAATATTTTTGACTTCAATAATGAAATTCATCATTGGTGGCTTGGGAGTGCCGTAAACAAATATGAAAGAATAGACTGTAGTTTATTTACGAAAAGTGATCTTCTCGACTGTAACACATCGCAAGGTACAAAATTACATATTTCGAAATGTATTTGCTGAAGTAATGACATCCCTCAGTTGTGGTCTGGGGGGACCAAAAGCAGAGATCAGTGAATAATCATTTATTTATTTATTTATTCATTCAGTCATTCATTTATTTCTTTATTTATTAGTTATTCTATATATTTTTTACCCATATTACATTTTGTAATACATTAATATACGTTAGCGCATCGATAACAAAGAAACTCGCAAAAATAAATCCTAAAATGAAGAACCGTTTAAATCGAATATATAAGTAAAGGATAAAATGGCAGCAATAAAATGGAATTATCTGTAAAATCCCTGAGAATTTGGCTCCATTTTTCGGGGCATCTTTACAACCAACACAAACAGGAATAAAAGAGCCTGGTGTCATTTTTCCTTGGTCGCTGGACTGCCTAGTGTTCTGCTCCATATGTTCAGTTGGCCTTAAAAGTGCATGAGAGAGAGAGAGAGAGAGAGAGAGAGAGAGAAAGTTTGAATAATATTGTATATATGCTTGCATTTTACTGTTTCGTATCGAGTAAGTTGGTCATTATATAATTACTTAACGTTTCTCTTTGGAGACTAACCAAAGACATTTTTAGAAAAATTTATTGTAGTGTCACTGGCAGGTCGACAATTGTAGCAGTTGTCTTATACAATAACGGTAACACTTCATGTATTTTCTAAAAGTAATCAGTGTATTAGTTCAGTTCGTGCAAGAGCATATTAATAAAATTACCTACTTCCATATAATGTACGTATATATATATGTATATATATATATATATATATATATATATATATATATATATATATATATATATATATATATATATATATATATATATATATATATATATATATATATATATATATATATATATATATATATATATATATATATATGTAATTCTAATAGCCACAATGCCCTCTTAACTTCTCGAATTCTTCGCGCTTTTTTGGATATGCTTGTAACTACGAAGCCGTGACATCCAAACACAAGAAATTGAAGAGACTTGTGATTTGCCGGTCGCGGGAGACGAACCCGGGTCACCTTAACCACAAAAACGACAGGTATACATATGTATGACAGGCAATAGACTTTTATCCTTCTCGTGGCCAGGTCGGCAACGTGACCTCTTTGTGGTTAAGGTGACCCGGGTTCGTCTCCCGCGACCGGCAAATCACAGGTCTCTTCAATTTCTTGTGTTTGGATGTCACGGCTTCGTAGTTACAAGCATATCCAAAAAAGCGCGAAGAATTCGAGAAGTTAAGAGGGCATTGTGGCTATTAGAATTACATATGTGTCTGGTAAAAGTGACCAGTAGATTCTACATACATGATCAGTTTGAAAATTGTTCCCAAATTTTATTTGCAAACTCTTCATCTAGAGTTATCAGTCTTTTTGGAAACAGTTGACAAACATTTTCAAAATAAGTCTTGCAGACAGACTGGAAATAAACCGCAAACATTCGGGACAAAGTTTATTAACGTTTTTCAACTCTTTAAGGACAGTTTGTCACCTATGTCTGAGCTTTTCTTACCAATTAGTTTCTAAATATTTTGAAAGTATTTTTAGAAACAGTATGAAAACTGTTTGTCAACAATGTTTCTGTGTATTTTGGAACCTGCCTGGAAACACCCCCAAAACAATTTGAAAAATGTTTTTACGGACATTTAAAAAAAGAGGACTAAGAAGGGAGAATCCCCTGTGTGGCGGAATGAATGCTCTTCATAATACAAACTGGACATTCATCATACCAACATTTAGGAAATATTGAAGTGTATCTCTCTGACCTTGAACCTTGTCCACACCAGGGAAATACTGAAATGTTTCCGGTGACCCTTCATACCAAGTGCGACAACACGTTCGCCGTATTTGAGGATAAAAAAAAAATAAATTTGTTCATGCGCGGTAGGTGTGTTCGTTAGGCCACGGGAAATTATCGCTCATTAGTGTGATTAGTAAATTATAAAATGATTCGTCACAGTTTAAATGTTAAATGTGATTTGAAATTTTTTTTTTTTTTTTTTGCTCTTTATGGTAGGATCAACAGTAAATTAACGAGAAGAATATTTTTACAGCGCCCATTAACATTTCGTTGCTGTATTAGATTCCTATGGCCTTGAGGTTCTGCTGTACCCAAGGACGGCCTTGAGGTTCTGTACCCAAAGACAGCAGAGTCCCAGAGACAGAGAAGGGGAAGCGAGAGAAAACTCCTTACATAATTCACTCTCGGCGGCGTCTCCCTTTCACGGTTCATTTCCGCTGTCTCACATTTCGAAGATCTGGAGGAGGAGGAGGAGGAGGAGAGGAAGAGGAAGAGAAGGACTCCCCAGGTAGAAGAGCAGGAACTCTGCTGCCTCCTGTGCTGACAAGTCCTTGGGTCCTTCCGACCGTATGTCTTGTCTGTCCGTCAGTTTTTAATGGATTGTCAAGGTAGGGAATGCACATGACAGACAGCTCTCTCTCTCTCTCTCTCTCTCTCTCTCTCTCTCTCTCTCTCTCTCTCTCTCTCTCTCTCTCTCTCTCCAGAAGGAAGGTAAACATGAGACCATGATGGTCTTCTCTTTCTCCTTTTGGCCTCAGAGAGAAGACAGCACAACCAACGTTCACTGCGTCACTGATGCCTCACTGAATCGGAAATGAACTTCCGCAAGACGAGCAGCAACATCCACCTCTATTGCTGACGTGCTTGTGCTTTTTGGGTATTAAGGTGCCTCCTTTCTGACACCTCTTTCACTTCATCTACCCTGTGCTTTCTAGGTCTTTCTCTCCTCCTCCTCCTCCTCCTCCTCCTCCTCTAACAGCTATGAATTAACCATTCCCGCCACCAGTCCCTCCCTTTTTCTTCATTCTTTTCATATGACCAGATCATCTGTAAACACAACGATCTGTTCTTTCACCAAAGATAGCCGTTTTACCTTATCTTTTACATATATCTAATTTCTTCCTCGTCTAATATCATTCTTCTTTGACTGCATGCATGTGACAAAAAATTCATCTACGGCGATTCAACCTCCTTTTCTTTTCTTCTTTTATTTGCATTCAACATCGACGCTTCACTTCCATACAGGAGAAGTGGCTCGACACTCCCTTTAAACATTGCAACCTTGCTTCGATAGAAACTCATAGCCAATTCCCAATCTTGTGATTCACCCTTCTCTCATCCTATGTATCTGGGTGTGTGTTCATTTGTGTGTCAGTGTGGGCGTCCGCGCGTCTAGCCAACGCTTCAGAGGACTTTTCTTCCTAATTTACATAACATTTATTATCATCGACCTGTTCAAAATCACAGCGAAGGAAAAGAAAGGAAGTTCTCCCTGTGACACCAGTCATCGACCAAACGCCCACGAAAACCATTTCCCAGCTCCGGACCATTTGCTCCCGAATTGTTGAGTGATCGAACTCTGTTTCCCTGGATGCCAGCTGGGGACGCGTCGTCAGAGTGAGAAGTTTCTTCTCTCATTTTATCTAAGGGGTTAGGTATCAGAGGGAAATATCCGGGAAATGTGGTTGGATTCTACGATAAGCTGATTGCAAAAGATTAGGGCTCATGTGCGTATTTTTTGTAAGTAATATATATACATAATTTATATATATATATATATATATATATATATATATATATATATATATATATATATATATATATATATGTATATATATATATATATATATATATATATATATATATATATATATATATATATATATATATATATATATATATATATATATGAGAGAGAGAGAGAGAGAGAGAGAGAGAGAGAGAGAGAGACGAGAGAGAGAGAGAGAGACAATTCCAGCAGAGCAAAATTACAGTCGCAGATATCCTGCCGCACCGCCCAGCTTCCAATAAAAGCAATATGCCTAAGTCTTATTGAAACGACCACCAGCCCGAGGCAGGACGACAGACCTCGTAAATGACGACACGAGACGACAAGTGACGCCCCGAACATGTTGCGAAACTGGCTGAATTTAGGTGGAGATGATGATGTTATGATATGATTTTATCCAGTGCTGTGATTAGAATCAGTGTAACATCAGCCAGTTATTAGACGGGATCTATCAATCAATCATCTCCTGTGGCACCCACGGGGATGCATAAGGCCTCCAAGGTTTCTATGGCTAACTACATGAACACTTCGCCACAGTGTTGCAGTGGCAGTGGGCAGCTAACTTGCCCGCGTGCCCACACCCCAAAAGTTCAGCTCTACTGAGGCCAATCGCGTGCCGGCGTGCTTCCCAGCCATTTCACTCTACTGTAGAGTTTATCTGCCTGAGAAGCAAACACCCTCCCCCCTGCTCCCAGGGGCATTGATTTGTGTGGGTAGGGGGTGATCACTCCCTCACTTTATACAGTGTATAAAGCCACACTCTCCATAGACTAGATCTAAGAGACTAAAAAACTAGGCTTAGGCTTAGACGATGAATTGTGGGTTGTATATGGTCTTCGCAGCAGCGATTCATATCCGGGAATGATTTAATGACGAACTCTCCAAGGGTCAAAGTTAGCAGTGAGACCAAAAACTTGGTCAACCTCAGTGGAGTTTGCCTGAGATTGAATTTCCGTGGAACATAATCGATGCGGTTCTGAGATTTGCTTCAGAAATTGTAAAGAGTTTTCTGTTAATTGTTATTTCTGCTTAACTTGCTTTATTGTTAGTGCTAACAGTATTTTAATTCTATATTTTTTCAACATTTTTTTAGACTCTTACTTGAAACTTCCCGCTAACAAAGTCAAAATTTATTATTAAAGGTAGTCTTGGAAGAGAGAGAGAGAGAGAGAGAGGTGGGGGGGGGGCGGGCTGGCGTAAATTTATGCTTCATTAATTTGAACTGGAATCGGAGATGATATTTTATTTTCCGGATATTCTGCCGAATGGGAATGGCCCACCGATTCCCAATTTTTCCCGTCTCTCTTTTTGGGTTCCCGAGTGTGGCACTGAGGGCCATTTAATGCCTCAGCGGCGAGGAAGCCTCCCGGAATTTTATGTCTATTTGTCTCTATAATTCTTGAATACGACATTTTTTTTTTACTGCTATTGATCTTTTTGAATGATTTTAAATATTTGGATGCAAGTACGCGCATGTGAGAATATTACTAATGCCTGTCGTTGTCATTCTTGAACTCAAAACAACTTCATCTTTTGAGTATTTGAATATTTGGGTGCAAATATTTATTCTGTGTTTAGATATTTTTCTCTTCATGTCCGTGTGCATGTGGGAATATTCATGCGAGGTTGACACTTTCCCTCTGCCATGAGAATACTGATTAGGGGATTACGGCCTATTAGCATAATTAATCCTACCTCATTTCTGAAACAAAAATATATTTGGTTCAGAGAGCAATGTCACGACCATCATTTTTTTTTTCATTTCACGCCGAGGTGATGACGAAGGTATACGATCATTTTGATTATCCAGAAAAAGGACAAAATCATGACTACAAGCTCTTGTGGGTTTGCTTATCGTGAGAAAACAATAATTCATAATTGTCTCCTTACTTTAATTTTTGTTTTTATATAAAAGTCACGGTCAATCATACTCATGAATTATCGTAACAAATCAAAGTTCCCAGAATCGATATTTATTATTATCCAAGTAAATAGTTATTATGGACGTCAAACGATTCATATTTCCTTTGCAGAATGTATCAAGTGAGTGTGTGTGCATAATGCGTTTCCAGTACTCCTTACTGATTGTAGTTTTTAAGCTTCTTAAGCTTATTCAAATAATCGGTGACACCTGGTGTGGAAAACACGAATTTATACCTGATGCCCTTGATGCATACCCAGACGGCCACAACTGGCATTTTTGATTGATTGATTGATTTGCTTATTCATTTTTATGTGTTCTGAGAAGGAGCTTAACTGTGTCCTCTCAGTGCAAGGTTAGTGTTTTAATTTAGACATGAGATTATTACAAGGGAGAAGTGCCGTCAGTGCACCTCACGCTGTGCACTGTAGGCATTACTTAAGGTTCTTTTCAGCTTCCTTCGGCCCCTAGTTGCAACCCCTTTCATTCCTTTTACT
>JANJGK010001531.1:37500-55000 GCA_039081455.1 Macrobrachium rosenbergii | reverse complement strand
TCAAGAAAAGCAATACAATTATTATTTTCTTCTTCTCTTATGAATGTAATGGAAGGCACAAGACTATTTAAACGCTCCAGAAATACCGAAGCGTCTTCATTTAATGGCCAAAGAACTAGAATATCGTCGACATACCTTATCCAGAACAAAGGGCATCTGCATATACTAGGCAATATTCTACTTTCGAAAAAATTCCATGTACTAATTCGAAACCACCTGTCATCTACTGTAAAATAGTTGTCCATAATACAAAGCAATAGGTTCGATACATGTGTCAGTATTTAAAGGCAAACGAATATCATCAAGTTTTTCACGCAAAAACACTAATACATCTGACATGGGAACTTTAGCGAACAAAGAATTCACCTCAAAACTAATGAGTTTTAAAATTGGAGCCTTTACTCCTCAGCTTTTCAGATAATTCAACATTATTTTTTTCTGACTGAGTGAAAACGAAATTGTCCCTACCAGTGGAGATAAAATTGAAGCTAGCCATTTAGACAAACTGTAACACTGTGGTCAGGTCTTGAAATAAAGACGAAAGCTCAGGGTCTACGGTGCTTCTTATATATATATAGTATATATATATATATATATATATATATATATATATATATATATTATATATATATATATTACTATATATATATATATATATATATATAATATATATATATATATATATTGCACGTGTGTTGATAATACGTTTGAATAACAATCCACTTCACCCCGTCGTCTTTTTGCATATGACGAATGCAAAAAAAGGTTCCCCAACTGCATGTCAAAAAATTCAAGGAATTTTCTGGCAGTGTGACGTCACGGTCTGATCTTTTCATTTCCCTCTCAATTTGTTTATTTTTTTTTTAGTTGACGTCAGAGTGAGTGTGCACCTTCCCTCAATATCAGTTTTGGTTTTCCACATATTTTTATTTTTCCCTTTATTTATTTTCCGTTTTTTTTTATGTTTGATTTTGCTTTATTTAAAGTTTTTATTTCATTTTATGCTCTTAATTAAACTACTTAATTTCCCCGCTCTCTCTCTCTCTCTCTCTCTCTCTCTCTCTCTCTCTCTCTCTCTCTCTCTCTCTCTCTCTCTCTCTCTCTCCTCTCTCTCTCTCTCTCTCGAACAATCTAGACACATACTCGACTCAGTAAGCCTTCTTGTAACAGGTTTTAGCAGGTCGCTGATAGAGAAAAATAGACAGAGGAACAAAGAGAAATAGGTGTGTGCGTATGTGTGTATATATATATATATATACACACACACGTATGTATATATATATATATATATATTATATATATATATATATACACACGTATATATATATATATATATTATATATATATATATATATATGAAATTTTTATCACACCGTGATTTATATACAATCATGAAGCTACAAATGTCGCTTAATATCGAAATTCACGCTACCTCGGTAATATCTCCGTTGGAGAATTGTCGCCGAAGGGGAATTTATATAAGTGATAAATGAATTGGAATCGTGGGGGACACGAACCCGCGACGAAAGCCTATTCAGCGACTCCAGTTGACGTAAACCATTGAGCCATCAAGAGAGGTATAAGTCTCTTGCCGAGATGTCGTACTGCTTTTTTACCCGTCGTGAGCGGGGAAAGTGTACTAGCCTCGACAATGACCCACCTCCGCCATGACAGTTCATTGGTAACGTTTGGAACACGCAGCTCTTGTTATGAAATTTTTTATCACACCGTGATTTATATACAATCATGAAGCTACAATGGTTTACGTCAACTGAGTCGCTGAATAGGCTTTCGTCGCGGGTTCGTGTCCCCACGATTCCAATTCATTTATCACTTATATAAATTCCCCTTCGGCGACAATTCTCCAACGGAGATATACCGAGGTAGCGTGAATTTCGATATTAAGCGACATTTGTAGCTTCATGAATATATACTATATTATATATATATATATATATATATATATATATATATATATATAATATATATATATATATATATATATGTATATATATATATATATATATATATATATATATATATATATATATATATATATTATATATATATATATATATGTATGTATATATATGTATGTATATTTTAACATAAAAATGTAAAGTGCTTCATGAAAACCACAGGAATGACGTCATGAGTTGCCATGCCCTGTTTTCTCTTTTCTTCGTTTGAATGTTCATTGTGACAGAGTGATATGAAAGCAGCCATTTAAAGAGTATTTTATAAATATTTTCAACGCCGTCATTACTTTCACTTTTGTGAACTTCTCTCCTCGCCTTAATTTGGTTCGCTCAAGTCTACTGAACTAACTTAGCGCAGCGACATTTCGAAGACTTGGCTGTAAATTTTCCGTAATGGCGCCCTAATTTCTCAAACACGATGATCTGATGTTCATTTCGTTGTTTTATTGACTTATCCCATATTTTGGCGGAACACCTGAACGAAGTAAAAATGCCTATTTTGTTGAAACGAAGATGAAAACAGCGTTCCGGGAAACTGTTTAACTTTTTTATAGAGCGAATACGCACACAAACTCGCATGCATACACACGCACGCACACATGTATATAAATATATTTTATATCGTGTCATTTTCATGAAGAATTTTTCGGATGAGGTTGCTAGCCCCATAACCTGCTTAACTTAAAAAAAATCTCTTATTCATAATATTCATCATATCTATTTTTGACTAGCCATCTCATTAAAAATCATATTTTTCGCTTGACAATTAAGAGGGAATTCACAACAGAACGTTTTGCTACTCGGTTCAGGAATCCCCAGAAATGTGGAAGTTTCTCTTTCAAAATGACTTGAAAAGCTTTCCTCTCCTCCACTCGATTGCCGGTTGGCATGAAGCCGCCGAGATCGTAACACACAAAATCGGAAACATTATGCAAATGATGTTTTTCAGAAAGTGAAAGAAGTGAAGTCATCATAAAACAACTCTTCTTTCATCGCTCGTTGGGCAGAATTGCAAATGGGATTTGAACTTCTTAAATCGCTGTATTTATACAAAGCTGGAATGAGAAAAGGTTCATGGTCTTAATAGAGTATTTTTTTATGGCATCCATTCTTATATGTATTTCTGCAGTGGTCGAGAAATCTGCAGTTCTGTTGTTTGATTCGTTAGATTTGAAAACAGACGCTATTCGGATGTGTGATTCTTGACAGCTCGTTTAAATTACCCTACCTTCCACAAAAGGTGATTTGCGGTTCTGACGTCAGATGATGTAATCAGCTGATAAATTTCACGTTGAATATCATTTTCACTGCTGCCAGTGAACTGCCGCAAAATAAGTGCAGACCGACACACACTTCCAGAGTTTGGGCTGCAGTCTCATCTAAATCTGAGCCTGGAACTCCTGCATATACTGTACTCTTAATTAATAAGACGAATTAAGACGGATTATTGATGTTGAAGTGCTAAGCTGTCTTGATACTTGGCTTGGTCGCTTGTCAAATAGCTCTAGATAATGTTTTTTTCTTTTGCTGACTTTCAAATTCATATCTATCTTTTTATTCACTTTCTCCATGATAGGAGTGAAAGATGTAAGAGTGTTCAGTGTGGGCGGCGGTGAAGGATAAAGTTGAATATCTTGTTGTCTCTCAAATGTCGAAGATTTTCTGGTAGCACATCGTGGGTGGGAGTGTGTGTTTGTGCGTGTTTGTGTGTGTGTGCATGTGGGTTGGTCACATTTTGTTCCTCATATCTTAAGGCACATGGTAAAAAAGGCTGAAGAAGAGAGAGAGAGAGAGAGAGAGAGAGAGAGAGAGAGAGAGAGAGAGAGAGAGAGAGAGAGAGAGAGAGAGAGGGCGGATTAGGAATTAGGTCAGTGGAAATATGAGGTTTTTTTTTTCTGTACCCTGTTTCCATTTTCTGTTGATATGATTCGTGCCATTTTAGAAAATATTGTTCCTTTCTTTAAGGCTTTTACACGTGCGTGTTTCATTTTCTGCCATTCACAAGTTGGTCATAGGACATTTTTAGTTTCTGTAAAAGAAAACTGTTGTGCCGACTTTGTCTGTCCGTCCGCACTTTTTTCTGTCCGCCCTCAGATCTTAAAAAACTACTGAGGCTAGAGGGCTGCAATTTGGCATGTTGATCATCCACCCTCCAATCATCAAACATAACAAATTGCAGCCCTCTAGCCTCAGTCTCAGAATCGGTAGTTTTTATTTTATTTAAGGTTTAATTAGCCATACTCATACTTCTGGCACTGCTATAGGTACCGACAGCACAGGCCACCACCGGACTGTGGCTGAGTTTCATGGGTCGTGGTTAAGAGTTTCATAGGCCGTTGCTGAAAGTTTCATACAGCATTATATGCTGTACAGAAAATTCGATTACGCCGAAGAAACTTCGGGGCATTTTTTGTTAGTTCTGCATTCTGTTGTGCTCCGACCTTCAATCTTGTAGCATTTCCAAACTTTCTAGTCTAAGACGAACAGAGAATTTATGTTTCGTCGTGTCTTTTTTGATTAACTTGTGTTTTTTATTCTGTTTCTTGTTTTCTCATAATGACTACGGAAAAACTTGTAAAAAAAACCTTATATCTCTGATGG
Organism: Macrobrachium rosenbergii; assembly: GCA_039081455.1. NCBI lineage: Eukaryota > Metazoa > Arthropoda > Malacostraca > Decapoda > Palaemonidae > Macrobrachium > Macrobrachium rosenbergii. The sequence goes on along the minus strand of JANJGK010001531.1, from coordinate 50,420 downwards.
AAATTAAGGCAATGTAGTTTTCAAGATAATAATGAAATCTTGTTCAATATCATATCAGATTAGAAAAAAATACGTTAACCTTTTCCTCATAATTATGATGTTGTACTTCTAGAAGACGAAACACACCAGCTGTGTTAATTATTAGACTAGAGACGCTGTGTTGTCAGCCGTTTCATAGCAACCAGACTGCAGATAGCTCAAATGTTTTCTATGAAATTTACAGTGTGATAGGATATCACAAAGTATCTGGGAATCATACATACATACATACATACATACATACATACATACCTAGTACATAGGTCTGATATTGATTTTGACTTTTGCTCAGCACAGAATCAGTTCTGGTAGTGTGACATTGCTCCAGAATATATCTAACTCTATTCTGTGTATGAATGCACACACATTCATACTTAAATGCTTACATACACATACACAATATTTCGATTTTTATAGCTGTTGCGAATTATAGAGTAACTAGTTACAGTATGAATACATGCAAAAAAAAAGCACTAATTACACACAGATGAATGTGTACGTGCTGTGTATAGCCTTTATTTAGAAGAATAACTTCCGTCGGCTATTGGTCACATTCTGAATGAAATTTGCCACAACAATTTCTTGGGCCCGGTCATTCTTCTTGATATAATGAGCAAGGTTTCCTTTTGAATGTTGCTGTGTTATGTGGGATGTTGCGCAAGTTACAATTCTTTCCTTTCTTTTTTTCATCAAAAGCTGTTCATGCCTCTTGAGTTTGTCCTGTATTTCTTGATGTTTTCTCGAGCTTATTATTTTGTAACCTTTTCTTTATTATATCAATATTTTCTTGTCCTTTTGTGCATCTTGGCCACATGTCTTTTGCTTCTTCTCTTACTCACGCAATGTGAAATTACTCTGAGTACTGAGAATAACATAATTGACTTCTTTTTCCGTATTTATTATTGTTCCTTTATCCACTTATCTATTGCCAGTTTCATTATCTAAATATAAATGAAATTACTAGACGTAATACGACTGATGAGCATAGCACAATAAGCTCACTTCATTTATACATTCACCTTTTCCAAACCTGATCCGTAGCATTTATATTGCGGACACCTAGGAAGGTTTACCGTGCTGAGAGATGCTCTTTCAAATCTAACTCAATAACGTTGGCTGTAATGGTCTCGGCGTGGAAAGCTCCAAGACGCCGAGGATGCTGGCGTTTTGACGCAGTTTGGTAGGGAGTGGGCGTTGGGGGTTGGGGTGGGGGTGGGGGCGGGGGAGATTACTTACTAGTATTTGTAAGTTGTAGTGTTTGCTTATTATGGTGAGCCCTTTGCAGTCTCTCTCTCTCCTCTCTCTCTCTCTCTCTCTCTCTCTCTCTCTCTCTCTCTCTCTCTCTCTCTCTCTCTCTCTCTCTCTCTCTCTCTCTCAGCCTTTTGCGCTTCCGGGAGAGGAAATGTCATCTTTTCTTCCGTCTCATGATGAGGGAAGGGACGCGATTAGTCTCAGGGAGAAAGTTAATGAAAGAAAGGAGGATTTATTCGGAGTCTGTATAACGAGGTTGAATGGGGTGTGGTGGGGTTCGGGATTAAAATTCAGGTTGCGAGAGTTTGTTACCTAATCAATGGACCACTTTTGTTTCAATGACGTTCCTTTATTTTTGGTAATAGGTAGGTGATCTCTCACTCTCTCTCTCTCTCTCTCTCTCTCTCTCTCTCTTCTCTCTCTCTCTCTAATGATCTATGTTTATAATCAACTCTTTCCTTGAGAATAGATAAAGCTGTGTTAATTATAATTTAGAACATTCATTATAACTCTATTTCTACGAAGATTCATAGCTGCATACGAACATGTACATATACAGCATTTGTCTATTACACTATGTATATATTACGAAAAGAATTGCCGACTGAAATGTGAGGCTTTCACGCTTCCAGCATCTATCTCTGATGCACAAGAATTTGCAAAGGAATCCAAAGAGCAGAGAGCCCGCGTCTGTTTAGCTTCGTCGGGAAATCCATTAAAAAATCTAAATGAGGAAAGAAAAAAAAAGTTCCCACGAAAAGTTCCCTTATCGCCATTTAACTTGATAAGGTTAACGAAGTTAAAAGTTCTTAATTGATTTACTCACCGCCTTATCTGTATCTCTTTCCCTACGCATCCCCAACCCCACTCTCTCTCTCTCTCTCTCTCTCTCTCTCTCTCTCTCTCTCTCTCTCTCTCTCTCTCTCTCTCTCTCTCCTGTCTTCCGGGGCAAGCAAGGGAAGGTATCGTGTGGTTGTGTTTCTTAAAATAGCCTGTATGCTGCGGTTGACCTACGGAGGGAATTCAGTGCCTGGTTGTTCACTGATTTTTCTGATCTTCCTTTCACAGCCTATTCATGCTTAGTCTTTGTAAGTGAAAAAAGTCACTAATAATAATAACTGTGATGATAGTAATCGAGAACACGATGCTAGTTGCAAAAGAATTGAAAAATACATAGCATGTAATCAGTGTATTAAGTCATTGCTACTGTGTTTATTTTATCCTTAAAATTTTTCAGAGTTTATAATTATAAAGTAAAAACAAAAAATTCTTAATATGGAAGTAAAGAAGATTTTATAAAACTACCTTACAGATGAGATAACTTTTTCACACAGGGCAATAAAATAATAATGTTAGTGATGTGATGGAATTCACGACGATCAGTACAGTAATATTAGTGATAGTAGTTACAATATATTCGTTTCTCTCTTCTCTGATACATTATTTATTTTGTTCTCAAAGAATTTTATTTCATTTTTGTTGAATAAAAAATAATCTTCAACATTCTTTTTATGGCAGCAAAACTTATTCGAATAAAATTAATTTACCGGTACTAGTAGTACTTTTCTTTTTCTGAGCGAGTGAAATAAGAGAAGTGAAGGTCATAAATTTCCTCCGTTTCAAGACGATGAAATTTCTGCCCTTATAAATTGCGCGCTCCATTAAGCCCGCTATTTTATTGCCCTCACTTCACGACTTTGGAATTTCGGACTTTCGTTAATTCTGCTTTCTTTTCTTAGCGTCTTCGTTATTATCGATGGTAATATTCTTATATTAATTCCTGTTGTTTTTATTATTTTGATTTTGCCTTCATTATTTGCATGTGGGTTGATATTATTATGAGCTGATTTGAGTGGTTTATAGTAGCTCTTCAACGGATTCTGTATAGAACGTGCTGTATTCCTTATTAGTAGGAAGAAGTATTACAGATTTCCCATTTTTACTGTAGCAAATGCGCCGTATTTCATGTTTTAGTGAACTAATTAATACCCATTGACATCATTGCTGTATTCGAAAATCGCTCAATACAAGCATTAATGCGTCCTACATTAGGCATGCGTGATGAGAAAGTCTCCTCCATATCTCAGCGTTGAGAAATGATCAAGGAATGAGAAGAGGGATGAGAATATTTTCATAAAAACACGTGTCTTAGCACTAACACCCACCCCCCCCAAATCCCACACCGTTTTTATTCGGGCACTTACACGTCAACTCTCAAGCCCCCCTTCCCCCACGCCCCCCAACCTCCTGCTGCCATACATCTTACCTGCCTTTGCTAACAATGTGTTGGCCCTCTCTTCTTCACCTCCCGCCAACCTCCCCTCTAACCCTCTTCTACCCAAGTCCTCTTCGCCCAACCCACTCCCGCCTTCCCTCAATATCTTTCCTCCCAGATTATCCGTTTATCTTCTCCTCTGCCACCAGATCTTTTCCCCAATTTCCTGTTTCCCTCTTCTCATCCTGTGGCTGTACCACTTCTCTCTCTCTCTCTCTCTCTCTCTCTCTCTCTCTCTCTCTCTCTCTCTCTCTCTCTCTCTCCACCTATCTCTCACTTTCCTTCTCGTTTCCTTTTTTCGCTTCCTCCAGCCTCACCTGCGTTTTTCACTCCTTCCCAATCGTCCTTCCTCCTTTCCATTCCTGGTCTTCGAGACTTTCGCGAAAACGTCTGGCCTCCGAAATTGCGAGGACCATAAAATGGCAGGAGCTCTCAGGAGGAGGGTCTTTGGGGACTTCTGGAATGATTGCGATAGGGCGTTATTTTTAGAATGAAGTGAAGGATGTATTTTTTCTATGTTATTTTGTAGAGAATTGGATAAACACACAAAAAGGTCTGTTCTTTCTCATTTCTTTTCTCCTTTACATTCGCTTTCTATTTTTATGTTAACAATTTCAGTCATTTTTCAGTTTTTTTGTATTATTTAATCCCATATTTAAAATTGTCATTATTCTTTCCTTCTTGTCTGGGCCTAGCACAGCTGATGACGTCAGCTGCCTTAAGCCAGTATAGGCCTTTTATAGTTATCATCGAAGTCCTCGCTGCTGGGAGAACGGGCGCTGGTGACTGGTATAATACATGTACTGCACATACGCTACCGGGGTCTAAGCGATGACAGGCAGGGCAGCCGATCGAGACTACAAAGTCTACCCCAAAGCCAAATCAAAGTCCATCAAAAAAAAAAGAAAAAAAAGAAGGCATCGTGCTTACCCCATACAAATGGGAAAAAACGCGTTAAAAGAAGAAGAAGAAGAATGTTATTTCTGACTATTAATTAATTTTTCATCACAATTCGTACAATCAGGACTTTACTCTAGCAGTTGCATCTACTCACCTTTATTTGTTACAGTACGCCTCATGAACGAACTTGACTGAAGTTGCTATATATATATATATATATATATATATATATATATATATATATATATATATATATATATATATATATATATATACTATCGATAAATATTAATCCTTTGAGATCTTTCTCTCAAGGTTTGCTTTCCTTTGCTCGAGCAAAGTAAAAGTCCCGTCAGCTCTTCCAAGCTGCTTCTCCGAACTTCCCGCCACGCCCTCATTCACAAAAAATGTTGCCCTCATAAAAAATGCTTGCCCTCATCCACTTTTTAAAAATGATTGCCCTCATTCACAAAAAATGCTTGCCGTCATCCACAAAAATGCTTGCCCTCATTCACAAAAAATGCTTGCCGTCATCCACAAAAATGCTTGCCCTCATTCACAAAAATGCTCGCCCTCATCCACAAAAATGCTTGCCCTCAATCACAAAAATGCTCGCCCTCATCCACAAAAATGCTTGCCCTCATTCACAAAAAATGCTTGCCCTCATCCACAAAAATGCTTGCCCTCATCCACAAAAATGCTTGCCCTCATTCACAAAAATGCTTGCCCTCATTCACAAAAAATGCTTGCCCTCATCCACAAAAATGCTTGCCCTCATCCACAAAAATGCTTGCCCTCATTCACAAAAAATGCTTGCCGTCATCCACAAAAATGCTTGCCCTCATTCACAAAAATGCTTGCCCTCATCCACAAAAATGCTTGCCCTCATTCACAAAAATGCTTGCCCTCATTCACAAAAAATGCTTGCCGTCATCCACAAAAATGCTTGCCCTCATTCACAAAAAATACTCGCCCTCATCCACAAAAATGCTTGCCCTCATTCACAAAAAATGCTTGCCGTCATCCACAAAAATGCTTGCCCTCATTCACAAAAATGCTTGCCCTCATCCACAAAAATGCTTGCCGTCATTCACAAAAAATGCTTGCCCTCATCCACAAAAATGCTTGCCCTCATTCACAAAAATGCTTGCCCTCATTCACAAAAAATGCTTGCCCTCATCCACAAAAATGCTTGCCCTCATTCACAAAAATGCTTGCCGTCATTCACAAAAATGCTTGCCGTCATTCACAAAAATGCTTGCCCTCATTCACAAAAATGCTTGCCGTCATTCACAAAAATGCTTGCCCTCATTCACAAAAATGCTTGCCCTCATCCACAAAAATGCTTGCCGTCATTCACAAAAAATGCTTGCCCTCATCCACAAAAATGCTTGCCCTCATCCACAAAAATGCTTGCCCTCATTCACAAAAATGCTTGCCCTCATTCACAAAAAATGCTTGCCGTCATCCACAAAAATGCTTGCCCTCATTCACAAAAAATGCTCGCCCTCATCCACAAAAATGCTTGCCCTCATTCACAAAAAATGCTTGCCGTCATCCACAAAAATGCTTGCCCTCATCCACAAAAATGCTTGCCCTCATCCACAAAAATGCTTGCCCTCATTCACAAAAATGCTTGCCGTCATTCACAAAAATGCTTGCCCTCATTCACAAAAATGCTTGCCGTCATCCACAAAAATGCTTGCCCTCATCCACAAAAATGCTTGCCGTCATTCACAAAAATGCTTGCCGTCATTCACAAAAATGCTTGCCCTCATTCACAAAAATGCTTGCAGTCATTCACAAAAATGCTTGCCCTCATTCACAAAAATGCTTCCCCTCATCCACAAAAATGCTTGCCGTCATTCACAAAAAATGCTTGCCCTCATCCACAAAAATGCTTGCCCTCATTCACAAAAATGCTTGCCGTCATTCACAAAAATGCTTGCCCTCATCCACAAAAATGCTTGCCGTCTCATCCACAAAAATGCTTGCCGTCATTCACAAAAAATGCTTGCCCTCATCCACAAAATGCTTGCCCTCATCCACAAAAATGCTTGCCGTCATTCACAAAAAATGCTTGCCCTCATCCACAAAAATGCTTGCCCTCATTCACAAAAAATGCTTGCCCTCATCCACAAAAATGCTTGCCCTCATTCACAAAAAATGCTTGCCCTCATCCACAAAAATGCTTGCCCTCATCCACAAAAATGCTTGCCCTCATCCACAAAAATGCTTGCCGTCATTCACAAAAAATGCTTGCCCTCATCCACAAAAATGCTTGCCCTCATTCACAAAAAAATGCTTGCCCTCATTCACAAAAAATACTTGCCCTCATTCACAAAAAATGCTTGCCCTCATTCACAAAAATGCTTGTCCTCATTCACATAAAATGCTTGCCCTCATTCACAAAAATGCTTGCCCTCATTCACAAAAAATGCTTGCCCCATTCACAAAAATGCTTGCCGTCATTCACAAAAATGCTTGCCCTCATTTACAAAAATGCTTGCCCTCATTCACAAAAAAGCTTGCCCTCATTCACAAAAAAATGCTTGCCTCATTCACAAAAATGCTCTCCGTCATTCACAAAAAAATGCTTGCCCTTATTCACAAAAATGCTTGCCCTCATTCACAAAAAATGCTTGCACTCATTCACAAAAATGCTTGCCCTCATTCACAAAAAGTGCTTGCACTCTTTCACAAAAATGCTTGCCCTCATCACAAAAATGCTTGCCCTCGTTCACAAAAATGCTTGCCCTCATTCACAAAAAAGGCTTGCCCTCATTCACAAAACTGCTTGCCATCATTTACAAAAAAGCTTGCCCTCATTCACAAAAGATGCGTGCCGTCATTCACAAAAATGTTTGCCCTCATTCACAAAAAGTGCTTGCCCTCATTCACAAAAAAATGCTTGCTGAAACAATCGTACGCAGAATAAGCAAGGCCACGTATACAAATGTGAAAGATTAAAAAGTGTACACTGGTTTTGTTATGTGTCCATTACTGTTACAGTATGAGTTTAGTATTGTTAGTATGAGTATCATTGCATCTTCGTGCATGAATAGTTGTAATACCGAGAACCGGTAAAATGAATAACCACACTTTGGAACCTTCCATTTGCCAACGTCCAAATCTCCACGAGACAACGCCCACATAAGTGCTGCTGCTGTTAAACAGCAACTCTCTGAAGCCCGCGAACGACCTTCACAGCAGTGCCACGCACTTTACAGCGACCCCTCATTCGAGATGAAGAACGCCTTAAAGGGCCTTCATGAAAGCGAAATAGGCTTAATGGCCGAGTGGCTTCAAGAGCCTAGTAATGGTTCCCGTTAATCTCTCGGGATTCTTGGACGTTTTGGTACATGACGGAGCGAAATGGAATCATTCGGAGGTTTCTGGGGCGCGGTGGGTAGAGGAGCCCTGGGTTAAAAGGCATTTGTGGGCAATTGAGGGCTTTCCGTTGGTTGCTACCGCTTGGGTGAAGGATCAGAGGAGCTCAGGAAGTTGGAATATTGTTCTTTCTTAGAGACGAAATTTGTAACGGAGATATTAAATACACGAACTTTAATTTATTGAAACTTGTGAATATTTTCTTACTTCTAGCTTTAAAATAAGGTATTTAAACTAATATACAGAATCTTACTTCTGGCTTTTAAATATTGAGCTACTTCCCAAAATATGAGTAATATACTGTATATCATATTTCAAAAAGTATTGTTATTCAGTTTTGGCTGATTAACCTACTCTTCATCTCATTACACTTGTTTATTATATGTGATATTTAGTTCTGAGTATTTCTTACTATTACATATCTATTACACACGTTTTACGGGACATGTAAGCATGGTGTCTCTTTACCTAGCACGTAATTTAATAGTAAGATTGATATAAGTGGATGATATATATAAAAATGATATGTTATCTTGTATTGTAAATGCTGATAGTTATTTTTAATTGTATTAGGGGAAAATTTATTTTTGTCCTGGAATATATAGGTTACTCATTTTTGCAAGATGAAAAGTAAATCCGCCATTTCTTTGTGTTCGAAAGGTTTCAGAAAATGAGTTTGTTTTGTCGAATACATTAAAGGCCTTTTTATTTATGACAGTAGTAAGAACACGGGAAATTTTATGATATGTCATTTTGCCGGTGAAATGAACAAGGACAAAATGAATTCGAAAGCCGTCGCACACAGGAGTTTCTATAAGGAAGTCAAGAAAAAGTGTACATTCCATCTTTTGTTCGCATGCGACGTTTTATCTCATGCTTAAACATCTCAGCCAGTCGTCGAGTCTATTTTACTTCACGAGTAATCTTAAAGTGAAGAGGCTACAAAAAACTGACAAAATGAGAAAAGTCCCCAAACGCCTTTTTAACTCGATAAGGTGAAACAAGTTAAAGTTTTTAATTAATGTACTTGCATGGTCTTATCTGAGCCTTTCCACCTCGTTTACTCTCTCTCTCTCTCTCTCTCTCCTCTCTCTCTCTCTCTCTCTCTCTCTCTCTCTCTCTCTCTCAATGTGTGGTGTGGGTGTGCGTGTATTTTGACCTGTTTTCTTCAAGAGTCTTTTGATGAAATATATCCTTAAATAAAATCGAAAAACATCGCTGGAAGTGTTCGCCGAGAAATATTTTTCGCGTTTGTGTGTGTGTCTGTGTGTGTGTGTGTGTGTGTGTGTGTGTGTGTGTGTGTGTGTGTGTGCGCGCGAGTGTTGTTACTTGTGTGTATGATTGTACGGATAGCTACCTTAATTTTGTCTAACATCATGGACTAAATATGACAAGGTATTTTCTTATGTAACAGTAAATGCGAGAAACGGATCCGCAATATCCATCCATTTGTTGTCGTAGATCTACAGCGCTGTTATGGAACCCTTAATATTTCTGCCACATTGCGTTATCTACAAATTAAGAAATTTATGTCAATTGCATACGCATATGACGCGTAACTTTGTATATATTTGTTATGGATTTTTATTTATTATTTTTTTTTCTTCGCCATTAATTTTATCTTATTCGGTGACGGATGGGGTTTCTCTTGTGCTGTCGAGGAGTAATCAAATACTTTTCTGTACATAATGCAAGAGTTTTTAACATATTTATCAAATAATTTGAGCTTCATAATTTATATTTATTATTATTATATGAGTAAGGGCAACATTAGTTGACGTATGTGGAGAGTCAGGAGTGAGATTAGATAATAGGGTTGTTTATTGTTGATTTTTTTCGTTTTATTTTTAAAGGGATATGTGTCACTTATATGAAAAAATTTCAGAATTGGAAACTTTAGAATTGTCGAAAACTCATTTTATTCAGTTTATTTGATAGTTAGTTTGGGGTTACATTCAAACTCGATTTGTTATGATGCCATATTCTGATTGTTTGTTTATTAAACAAATTGACAATGATTTAGTTCTCTGAAGAAGGAAGACAGTGTAAATATGAACTTGAACGAACGGAACCTATCAAGTTACAATCAGATTTTCCTTCGGCGGTCATTTCATTATGCCTTATAAAATATTGCAAGTCTCCCTAATATATTTCCAACTGCTATTAGGCTAATGACCGTTTGCATTGTGAATGTCAGGAAGTCGTCACCTACTCACATTGAGCCTTAATCACTGAACTTGCATCTGCTTCATCGTTGCCTGCGTCCTTCCGCTTCAACGACAGGACCTCTACTGGCCTTCTGATATCAGTGACTACTGACTAATTGCTTTATATTATACAGGCGTGTACGAAGCAGACTAATTGCGTTTTATTAAGGAGATGTGTATGAAGCAGACTAATTTAGTTTTATTAAGGAGATGTGTACGAAGCAGACTAATTTAGTTTTATTAAGGAGATGTGTACGAAGCAGACTAATTTAGTTTTTATTAAGGAGATGTGTACGAAGCAGACTAATTTAGTTTTATTAAGGAGATGTGTACGAAGCAGACTAATTTAGTTTTATAAGGAGATGTGTACGAAGCAGACTAATTTAGTTTTATTAAGGAGATGTGTACGAAGCAGACTAATTAGTTTTATTAAGGAGATGTGTACGAAGCAGACTAATTTAGTTTTATTAAGGAGATGTGTACGAAGCAGACTAATTTTAGTTTTATTAAGGAGATGTGTACGAAGCAGACTAATTTAGTTTTATTAAGGAGATGTGTACGGAGCAGACTAATTTAGTTTTATTAAGGAGATGTGTACGAAGCAGACTAATTTAGTTTTATTAAGGAGATGTGTACGAAGCAGACTAATTTAGTTTTATTAAGGAGATGTGTACGAAGCAAGACTAATTTAGTTTTATTAAGGAGATGTGTACGAAGCAGACTAATTTAGTTTTATTAAGGAGATGTGTATGAAGCAGACTAATTTAGTTTTATTAAGTAGATGTGTACAAAGCAGACTAATTTAGTTTTATTAAGGAGGATGTGTACGGAGCAGACTAATTTTAGTTTTATTAAGTAGATGTGTACAAAGCAGACTAATTTAGTTTTATTAAGGAGATGTGTATGAAGCAGACTAATTTAGTTTTATTAAGGAGATGTGTACGAAGCAGACTAATTTAGTTTTATTAAGGAGATGTGTACGAAGCAGACTAATTGAATTTTATTAAGATGTGTACGAAGCAGACTAATTGAATTTTATTAAGGATGTGTACGAAGCAGACTAATTGAATTTTATTAAGGAGATGTGTACGAAGCAGACTAATTGAATTTTATTAAGGAGATGTGTACGAAGCAGACTAATTGAATTTTATTAAGGAGATGTGTACGAAGCAGACTAATTGAATTTTATTAAGGAGATGTGTACGAAGCAGACTATTGAATTTTATTAAGGAGATGTGTACGAAGCAGACTAATTGACTTTTATTAAGGAGATTTGTACGAAGCAGACTAATTGACTTTTATTAAGGAGATGGTGTACGAAGCAGGACTAATTGTATTAAGGAGATGTGTACGAAGCAGACTAATTGAATTTTATTAAGGAGATGTGTATGAAGCAGACTAATTGAATTTTATTAAGGAGATGTGTACGAAGCAGACTAATTTAGTTTTATTAAGGAGATGTGTACGAAGCAGACTAATTTAGTTTTATTAAGGAGATGTGTACGAAGCAGACTAATTTAGTTTTATTAAGGAGATGTGTACGAAGCAGACTAATTTAGTTTTATTAAGGTGATGTGTACGAAGCAGACTAATTGAATTTTATTAAGGAGATGTGTACGAAGCAGACTAATTGCGTTTTATTAAGGAGATGTGTACGAAGCAGACTAATTGACTTTTATTAAGGAGATGTGTACGAAGCAGACTTAATTGACTTTTATTAAGGAGATGTGTACGAAGCAGACTAATTGAATTTTATTAAGGAGATGTGTACGAAGCAGACTAATTTAGTTTTATTAAGGAGATGTGTACGAAGCAGACTAATTTAGTTTTATTAAGGAGATGTGTACGGAGCAGACTAATTTAGTTTTATTAAGGAGATGTGTACGAAGCAGACTAATTTAGTTTTATTAAGGAGATGTGTACGAAGCAGACTAATTTAGTTTTATTAAGGAGATGTGTACGAAGCAGACTAATTTAGTTTTATTAAGGAGATGTGTACGGAGCAGACTAATTTAGTTTTATTAAGGAGATGTGTACGAAGCAGACTAATTTAGTTTTATTAAGGAGATGTGTACGAAGCAGACTAATTTAGTTTTATTAAGGAGATGTGTACGAAGCAGACTAATTGCGTTTTATTAAGGAGATGTGTACGAAGCAGACTAATTGAATTTTATTAAGGAGATGTGTACGAAGCAGACTAATTGAATTTTATTAAGGAGATGTGTACGAAGCAGACTAATTGAATTTTATTAAGGAGATGTGTACGAAGCAGACTAATTGAATTTTATTAAGGAGATGTGTACGAAGCAGACTAATTGAATTTTATTAAGGAGATGTGTACGAAGCAGACTAATTGAATTTTATTAAGGAGATGTGTACGAAGCAGACTAATTGAATTTTATTAAGGAGATGTGTACGAAGCAGACTAATTGAATTTTATTAAGGAGATGTGTACGAAGCAGACTAATTGAATTTTATTAAGGAGATGTGTATGAAGCAGACTAATTGAATTTTATTAAGGAGATGTGTACGAAGCAGACTAATTGAATTTTATTAAGGAGATGTGTACGAAGCAGACTAATTGAATTTTATTAAGGAGATGTGTACGAAGCAGACTAATTGAATTTTATTAAGGAGATGTGTACGAAGCAGACTAATTGAATTTTATTAAGGAGATGTGTACGAAGCAGACTAATTGAATTTTATTAAGGAGATGTGTACGAAGCAGACTAATTGAATTTTATTAAGGAGATGTGTACGAAGCAGACTAATTGAATTTTATTAAGGAGATGTGTACGAAGCAGACTAATTGAATTTTATTAAGGAGATGTGTACGAAGCAGACTAATTGACTTTTAT
>JANJGK010001531.1:12500-32500 GCA_039081455.1 Macrobrachium rosenbergii | reverse complement strand
CGCGCTCATTTTTCCCTCAAGAGTTTTCAGTTCTGGTGTTGTCCAAGAAGCTCAAAATTGCCTCCTTTAAAAATGACGGCTTTGTCAAGCTTAGGAACTTTTTCCTCTTTCACTTGTATAACACCTTTTCTACTCCTCTCCTGCTGCGAGGAAGACAATTTTTTGTTTCATAATCTTTTCTCTTGTCTCATATTTCTTGCTATGCTTTGTATCCTCTTTATCTTTATTATCTTGACTTTGTGCCAAATCTTTTTTCTGTTTTAGGGTTTGAGGCTAAAGAGGCGAGGCTTTCATATCAGCTCAGTGGTCTGGTAAAAGTAAGGTATAGTCTCTCAAGTAACAAAAACAGGAGATTGTAGGGTTCGGATTTTTTCATCGTCCTACTTTTAGAAATAAGGAAAGAGAAAAAATCGAGTTATTAATCCCGACGAATCGGAGCAGAAATGAAAAATGTCCAGACGAAAGAGAAGGATTTCTCTAGATATGTGGAATGTCAAGGATCGACTCGGCATCCTGTCATAATTATTTACTTTCTATCTCAGCCTCTTCCTTGTTTACCTTGTCTTAACATGTTTCAGTTTGATTTGTTTTTTTCTTTCTCTAGAAAACAAGTAAATTGGAGCAGTCCAGATTCCACTTAATACCTTTTTTCTTTCTCATTTATGTCTCTTACCAATTCCCTTTAACCCGAAACACGACTGACTTTTGAAATGATGAAGTTGATGATGATGCTGTTTTTGCTTGCTTTCAAGTGCTTACTGCTTTCGACATCGGGTTTTTGAGGTTTGCTTTTCCCCCCTTTTTCAGGATACCCATGCTGAAGCAAACGCCCTCTCATTCGTTTGTGTACATGTATGCATATAATTATACATATATATATATATATATATATATATATATATATATATATATATATATATATATATATACATATATATATATATATAATATATATATTTATATATATATATATAATATATATATTTATATATATATATATATATATATATATATATATATATATATATATATATATATATATATATATATATATATATATATATATATATATATATATATATCTGCGTGTGTGTGTGATTTTGCCTGCGTATATTCAGTCGCGAGTTTACCGAAGAGTCAGCCACTTACAGCTGGAGTCGTGAGAGAACTTTGAACAGAGATTTTTTCCTTTTTAAAAATTCTGTACAATGGATTTTGGCCTGACACCTGGTGTGTGATTTTGTGCCTCGAAGAAAGTGGAAAAGAAAATCGGGTTTGCATTTGAAAGGGGACGATTTCATGGGGTTTTCTCTTCCTGAAAGGCAGGAGGAAAGTTCATTTTAGGTGGCATTGATTTTGCTGAAACGGAAAAGGAAATTAAAAGACAGTATACCACATAGATAAATATATATCTGTGTGTGGTGTGTGTGGATGTGTGCGTGTGTCTGTATGTATTTGGTATACATACAGACACACACATATGTATATATGTTGTTATATATATATATATATGTATATACACACACACACACACATATATATATATATATATATATATATATATATATATATATATAGATATATATATATATATATATATATATATATATATATATATATATATATATATATATATATATATATATATATATATATATATCTATATATATATATATATATATATATATATATATATATATATATATATGCAGGAATGTGCGTGCACAGGCATAAAAGTGCTACATATGAACATATAGTTTTGTAATGAAGCGGAAATTATGCGTCGTAATTAGCACCTAAAAGACATATTGCTAATTCCAATATATTCCACGTGGTGGTGGTCAAATTCCAGTTATAATTCGCTCCATGATAGTGACGATATTTGTTTATTTGATTAGTTTCGCTGTATATCCTCTTTAACATGAAGCCATAGATTCAGATGATGAATACTTTGTTGTAAGTAAATTTGTTCATATTTTGTTAGTACACAATTGGCCGAAATTTGTTTCAGCCTAAGCTGATATTAACGACAATGATTTAAGTTTAATATTACAGATACATATAGTTGAATAATTTGAGTCTGGTTTACCACAAATCTGCGAACTTTAGTCTCGGTTTTACTGAAAGACAGGAGTTTGCCCATCATTGTGTCTTAACCTTTATCTTGGTTTCCTATGTTTTTTTAAGGTAGTGTGTTCGTTTTCCTATGAAGAAAGAAGCCTTTCCGAAATTTGGAGTAAACTCACATCTTTAAAAACATAAATCATAAAGATATCGAAGACTCTCCGCAAATCATCTCATTTTCACTTTGTGAGTCATGACTCTGTTGCCACAACACGACTCTTAAGTAATAACAAGGAAATTGTTGCCACAACACGACTCTTAAGTAATAACAAGGAAATTGTTGCCACAACACGACTCTTCAGTAATAACAAGGAAATAGAAGCTCCATTTTCTATACAGTGCTCTTTCGTTTCAGTAGTTTTTGTTCGCATTCCCCCGAGATTTAGAGTAATACAACATTCATTTCCTCATCAGAATCAAGCTACCTCAAAGTATATTGTATAATTTTTTACTGACACTAATAATTTTTAACACGCCTTTTCAATTCTCCATGTATCCATATATACTAGTATGAAAATTCACGTCGACATTTTCAGAATTTTTACTTGACCCAAATTCATCAACCATACTTCTCATCCGGTAAAGAAGAGTTTTCACTATTTCCTTTCCTTCATATTCCGGTTATTTCACTTTTGTCTGTCAAGCCTCGTATCGGAATTACTGTAGCGAGAGACGGTATTGAACATCTGTGAATTTGATCGCGATTTACTAATCACTTTAATCTCTCTCTCTCTCTCTCTCTCTCTCTCTCTCTCTCTCTCTCTCTCTCTCTCTCATGAATAGTGAAACTTGAATCTGTTTCGAGACCTTAATTTCTTATTCGGGAGTTACACATTAACCATAAAACACAGTCTATTATCACGCCTTATCCACATTCGAAGATCAGTTAGTATACGACTGACCTCACATTAATTCATGCTATGTATACTTGAAGCTTTTAGATTTAAATCATCGTTTGGTTTCATACTGACTTATCCCAAAATTCTCCACTGTAGAGGATATTAATGCAAGCAACCACCCAACTAATACGTAAATTGTGAGCAATTTAAACTTTTACTCTAATTATCAAGTTAATTTAAACAACAGTTTGCAGGGCTTCAAAATAGTTGCTTTAAAATGAGCCCTCTAAAATGATCTTCCCTCTTCAGCGTCTGAAATTAGGGATGTTGTGCATCGGCCCTTTGCTTTGGTAACGCTCATTTATTTCAATGCTCAGTTTCCGTTGTTAGTGTAGGCTGCTCACTTTCCTGAATACCATCTGCCTTTATATTTGAACAGCAACAACAACAACAACAACTACAACAACAACAACAATAATAATAATAATAATAATAATAATAATAATAATAATAATAATAATAATAATAATAATTCACATTCATATGATATATATTTATCCTTAAGTTAAAGGATGGCTCAGTGATAATAATCTATAATAATAAAATCCGAGTGGATCTTTCTTGCTTATCTGCCCCGGGTGGGGGCTGGGTAGGTAGGGGATCGGGAGGGTAGGGGAGACGTGACACATCCACCCTCCTCTGCAAACCTGTTTGTCCGGCCTGGGTGGGGGCAGGGTAGGTAGGGGATCGGTAGGGTAAGGGAGACATGACGGGCAGCGCCAGGTTCCAGCGCAGCATAGCGCACGCCATCAAGCTCGTAATAATAATAATAATAATAATAATAATAATAATAATAATAATAATAATAATAATAATAATAATAATAGTGAAAGCATTAGTCATATTCATGTGGTAAATATGTTTCCAAGTCAAGGTGTATTTTAGAAATAATAATAATAATAATAATAATAATAATAATAATAATAATAATAATAATAATAATAATAATAATAATAATAATAATAATAATAATATCACAGTTTCACGAGGCAAAATATTGTTGGGAAACATAATTATAAAAAAATTGTATCTTGTCCATTTTTCCAAATTAATCTGAACGCAACGGAATTTTCTTAGGCAATTATTAGACCAATTTTCCCTTGGTAAATAAATGCGACATCCTGTTGCTTTTAAAATTTGCCCTAGACTGACGCTCCAGTCCGAAATGATTGAAATATGACGTTTCAATTAGCTAGGCAATAATTTGCAAGTGGATCTGCAGATCAGAATTACCGGACGTGTTGAAAATACGTCTGAAAATTTATTTCGATTCATCGTAAGCTCCAGGTATGTGGGAGCGGGGTAATTAACCTGGGACTTTTCTGGTTTTTTAAATGGCTTAACGTGGTTATAACTGTAATCATTTGTAATGGTTTAATGCGAAGGCTCGGGGTTTGGTTTAAAAGGTGATGTAGTTCTCGTGATTGGAATTCAAAAGGAAATGTTTTTGTAATCGTGGCATCTTTAGTTCCCTATGTTAATATTCAGAGGTTGTTATGTCAGTATAAAAAAAAAAAAAACAAGTCCTTTTTCTAGGAAAATAATTTTGTTTTCCATTTAGTGGAAATAAATCATCGGGAATTTCTTTATGAGCTTTCATTTGGTCCAACGCGAGTGGATGGGGAGCAATTCTGCACTTGACCTGACCTCCTTTGTTTTGTCTTACTTCTTTTATTTTTTTTACTATTTTATTTATCCTTCTCCTCTCTCCCCTTTGGTCGTTGTCGCGATAGAAAGGCATAGCCTTCCGGATTCTCAGCCAGCAAGTCCCCCAAGTGGTGAGGTTGCTAGCCCTACACCTATTTTCTTATCCCATTTACAGTGGGGTTTACTAGTGGGCTGTAGACCGGAGCGACCCACAGACTTATCAAACGTGGGATGAGCGCTGCATTACTGTTCCAAGGTGCTGCACGCTTTGGCTACTTACGCCTTCCAGAATGAGGCACTAAGGTTATCGTATCGTTATGCCACCCCTGTCCCGCGTATATGGATACTGATACGTTGTAAATGTTCAGATTGGTAGAAACACACTTGCACACGCGCGCATGCATACATTACATATCTGTGTGTGTATATATACATATATACATATATATATATATATATATATATATATATATATATATATATATATATATATATATATATATATTATATGGCCTAGTGGGCAGTGCCCTTGCCTTTCAATTGAAAGACCTGGGTTCGATCCTGATGTGAGTCAGAAATTTATTTCTGTTCCACACGTGATTGTGTGTTGATTATTTCTATATATATATATATATATATATATATATATATATATATATATATAGAGAGAGAGAGAGAGAGAGAGAGAGAGAGAGAGAGAGAGAGAGAGAGAGAGAGAGAGAGAGAGAGAGAGAGAGGTCTGTTTACCTATAAATCCAAACTGCTCACTTTTCTTTCTCTCTCTCTCTCTGTAACACACACACACACACATTAGGTAATATTAATTACAGATTTAATGACCAGCCGCTACAGTAAATAAATAAAATAGATTCCATCTAAGGTTTCTCTACAATGCAACACAAGTGTACTGCTGCATGTATGTGTATGGCGCCGTCATTAATACAAATGGCGCTGTCAGCCATTCACAATTAAATTTATGGCTTCGTTCAGGATTTTATTTTTTCCAACAGCAAATGTAAACATTCTTGTGACTTTCGAATAATCAAATAACCTTTTTGGATAATATTTTTTTACGTGGGAATTATTGCTTTAAAGAACCTTTATTTTGTCAAAAAAGCATTTTTTCTTTTTTTGCAGAAAATATTAAAAGTCGCAGAAGAAAGTAATACAGACACTCTTCTGTGCATAAACACACATACGTTTGAATAAATGCTGATAGAAGATATTAGGAGCCCTCAAAATAGGAATATAATTATACAGTATAGTAAGGAACATATTTTTAAACAGAAAAATTCAACAGAGCGCTGAAGTTCAAGTATGCAAAATGTTCTCTGTGGACTTCAAAACACCTCCCTTGTTTTGAGCTGTTTTATGATGACACAAAATGCTATTCTTTTCGACTGTGTGTGTTTGTATATATGTATATATATATATATATATATATATATATATATATATATATATATATATATATATATATATATATATATATATATATGTGTGTGTGTGTGTGTGTATATAGACTGTTGTGAGGAAGCTAATGATGAAAAAGTATAAGTAGAAAAGGAAGAAGAATTAGAAGAAAGGGTAAGGAAAATTGGAACTGAACTGACTTCTCAGAAAGCTGATGAAGATAAGGGATAGAAGTGAGGAACAACTGTAAGAGAAAAATGAAAAATAGAAACTTGATTGAACGTAGTAAGGAAACTGATAACGATCGGGAATAAGAAGAAAGATAGGAAAGCCAAGAAGCAGAGATGGAGAGAAAAAGGACTTTATTGGCTGCTGTAAGGATTTTATTTTGACATCAGTAAACAAACCTGGCAGGATACGAAGGAGCCACGGCCATAACAGAGGCAGTTGGGCCGACCGTTATCATTCCCTGTCAGAAGCAAATCATGATGCTCCTTCTCCTCTCCTCCCCCACAGACGCCATTTTTCTTCTTCCTTTCTTGCTCTCTTAGGCGGCTGGGAAGAGAGCTCTACCTAAGAGGAATTATTTCTGTGTGTATGGAAGAAAAGGAAGAGGTGGAATCACTTTGATAAAGGGGAAAAAGATATCCCAGTGATGCCAGTTCAAATGCAGACATAAAGGAAAGATAATTATCTAAATTCAGTTTTAATTAATGAAGCAAAAATTAAACTGTATTTAAAAGCTTTTTAAAATTCATGATGCATATATTCAGAATCGATATATACACAGGTATACATATATACATACATACATTTATAATTATATATAGGTATGTATATATATACATATATATATTTGTGTGTGTATGTATATATATATATATATATATATATATATATATATATATATATATATATATATATATATATATATATATATAGGGAGACCTATGTAGATATATGTACACTGACATATTGCACCCAGCAACAAGTAGGCCTTGAAGTTAATTACAAAATTCATGATGCATATATTCAGAATCGATATATACACAGGTATACATATATACATACATACATTTATAATTATATATAGGTATGTATATATATACATATATATATTTGTGTGTATATATATATATATATATATATATATATATATATATATATATATATATATATATATATATATATAGGGAGACCTATGTAGATATATGTACACTGACATATTGCACCCAGCAACAAGTAGGCCTTGAAGTTAATTACAAAAGAATAAAAAAAATATATTAACAATAATGATATACTTGAGACAAACCATCTTCTTATTTTCTAGAAATATTCAAGCCCTTTAAACTTCTCCCTTGAGCCAGCACTCAATAAAGTCCCTCTCGGTGTGGAAGGAAGTCGAAGAATAATGAGGAATGATGTGAATTCATCCACAGTTTAGTCTCAATACATTCAGGTTGTGATGAAAATAAATCTCCTTTATGTTTCAGAAAATCTTAGTGCCCGAAATCAAAGTTCATTTGGCGCTTTGTGATTTAAAACATGAATGAAAGGAAAATAAGACGAAGCTTAATATTATAATAACAATATACGTTCTTCATTTTCGAGAGGCATTGAAGGGCTGAGTGGTTAGAGGAAATATTCGTGTCTATTATTCAGTGTCATCATCACTTCAAACAAGTGGGTTCGCGAAAAGGAACGATTAAAAAACAGAAAGGTAAAAGACAGGAAACTACTAGAGTTCTATTTCTGCCTGTCAGAAATTCTTCGAGACCAGAGAATCCTTCTGTACTCTCTGTGACACAAGAGACAGGCAAGAGAATCGTTCTGTTAGCTTTGTCAGATGTTCTTTCTGTATCACGAGAGGCATCGGGTTTAATGCTTCCTTTGAAGTGGAGTTCCTCCGTTGGAAAGATAAAGGAACAAAAGAAGCAATTTATTTATGAATGCAAAATTAATCAACTACGTACATGTACCTGGTAAGAATACAGGTTAATTAATACAGGGAAAGACATGAGATGTGCATAGGCCTAAATCATTTTCCATTTCACCTGGGTGTCAATCTCCACTGCCCAGAATAAAAATATTTCATATTTTTCAGCGACAAAGAAAAGCATTACAAAATTTCATTGAAACCGAAATTTACATTTTTTATATATACAAAATCTGTATCAGGAGTACGAATGTCAATCAGTATTTTAATGTAAAAAAAAAAAATCTCACCCCTCTATTCACAAAGCTCCCTCACCTCTTCCGGAATAACTCGGTGATCGCTCGGCAATATGATATGAATTCATGCAGTCTAAACGCACACACTCACTTTATATACATACATATATATATATATATATATATATATATATATATATATATATATATATATATATATATATATATAATATAATATAATATATATATATATATATATATATATATATATATATATATATATATATGTGTGTGTGTGTGTGTGTGTGTGTGTGTGTGTGTGTGTGTTATATAAGTCATGCGACTTTTCCCAATCATAACTAACTGGGTAATATCCATTGTTACTTGGTGGTTAAATGGGAACATAAATCCCTACTAGTGAAAAATATTTTTTTTTTATATCGAAATCAGTTTTCAATCATTACGTGCAAATCAGAGACAATATTTGCACATAATAATGCTACTAATACCGTTTCTGCGTCTAGTAGTGTTACTGCTATCAGCAATATCAATGATAAATACTTTTAGATACCCAAAGACTTTTGAAAAGTTTCAATGCAGATTTCAGCCGCAATATCGGAAGTCCCGTTTCCAAAACATTGAATGCAATCGTTCAAAAGTGGCCCCGCATTACGACGGGACATCCGAACCATAATGTCGAATTTTGGATCGGGAAACTATTAAGTCGTACGTTTACGAATTCTCGATAGTAAATGCATTAACTTAATTTTAGAATGGATAACGTAATGGGTATATTTTAAGCAAAGTCGTACAATAAGGGTATTTTTAGAAATGTTTTCAATACATTGCATTAAAAAGACCAGTTGTAGAATTTGAAGATTTGATCTCCAAGTTACATTGACAGTTGTAGGGATAGTCCTCCAGAGGTCCTTCAGAAGTCCTTCAAAAGTCCCTCAGAGGTCCTTCAAAAGTCCATTAAAACTCAAGGGTCCTTTAAAAGCCCTTCAAAGGTCCGTTAGAAGTCCTTCAAATGTCACCCAAAAGTACTTTAATAGTTCCTCAAAGGTCCTGCGAAAAAATCTTTCAAAAGTCCCTCAAAAAAGTCCCCTGAATATCCCTTAAAATTCCAGCAATATGATCCCTAAAACGTCCTTTAAAGACATGGCAGGCCTTCCAAATTAAATGTCATATCTCAAAATATACACTGGTTCGAAGTGAAGACAGAGAGAGAGAGAGAGAGAGAGAGAGAGAGAGAGAGAGAGAGAGAGAGAAATTAACTCACATCCAGAAATCCACTCAACATTCCAACAACGTAAGAGTTATTACGTCATATTTGATTACAGTCACAGTTCGGTACGAGAGTCTCGCTCTAATGGCATTCGATTCCCCTCTCCCTCTAAATGCATTACGGGTAAAACGTTGCCTCTCAGAATAGAAAAAACCAGTCGCCATTTCAGTGAAGTACAAGGCAATGGCATCAATCCTACCAAGTATTTCCTTTAAAAAAAATTAACAAAAAGTTGAAGTGTCCCATAATCAGCATGAAATGAAGTTGCCTTTGTAATGGAAACTATTTCAGTATTGTGATTTAATTATGAATTGATTGTTAAAAAATATTCTGTTAGTTACTCCAGAATCGAGGCGGGAGTATGTAATCATTTGTCTGAGTTTGTTTATTAGATTGAGCTCAGTTTTGATTTAGTCCCATGTTGAATATTTGCTCCCATATGTCCTCTGAAAACTGTTACATAAAATGTAACAGATCTATTGAATATCGCTGTCATATTGTTGGTTAGAAGAAGATTAATTCATGATGAAAAATTAACAGTCAAAGTTAAATATTATAAAGACGTTTAGCATCGCACAGCACATTTCTTACGTATGTACCTCTTATGCGAAACTGTTTTGAACTAAACGAGAGAATAACCGCAAGATAAGGGAAGCCTTGGAACTACGAACGCCAACTCTATCATAAAGCAAGTTTTACGTAGATAAGGGTATGATTTTTGTCCTTAGAGCGAGATTCCTGTTAAGAAGAGGCTAACCACCAATGATCCGCATAGTAACAATCGTGGTGGCCAGGGGGAACCAATGAGCGTGCACTACGTCTGTCAAACGGCTCAGCGTACCAAAGCAGTGTTTGTTTGAAGTTATTTCAAGTCCGGTTATTGAAAATATTACGTTATTTTTATGCGATTTTTCATTCATTTTACTGATTGTTGAATCTTCCAGTTCAGCGTACGATAGTATGAAGTGTCGTTTTAATTAAGGGTAATGAAACAAATGAGTAAATGCCAAAATTAACGCTCATGTAAATGATTTATGAATTTCCCTTCCATGAAACCAGCGCTTAAGCTCGTCATTCATAAAGTACGTGAATCTTGTGAAATGATAATGGTCTGAACTCGGTGAGTGTGTAACAAATGTTAAGGCTAATTTTGTGGGTCCTGTTTTTGAAGTACCCGAAAAATGTAGAGTCGATTATCAAAAATCAAATACCATTGGCGTTTGCGAGAGGAAAAGCAAGTAAAATATTACTTAGAAATGTTCTGAAGTCGAAAAGTAGTGCAGGAGAGTTTTGGTGCTGTTGATGAACCTGAAGTTGGGGAGGGAAGTGTTTGGAAGGTTTGCGTTTAACGAAGCCCTACACGCTCGCGGGAAAATGATTCAGTTTTGATGCTATAAGGAGACGTATATATTCAGTGAACGAAAATGTAACACTGGCCGCAAGGAGGTTCTCGCAGTTAAAGTTAAAGTTAAAGTCCTCCAGCTGAGAATTGATTAGAGCACTACATGAGCACATGCCTTATTCTAATCAAGAATGTAATTGAACTGCTTAGTTCTACAATTTTTTTTTTTTTTGAGAAGTAATTGAGAGCTTAGTGAGTTAAAGTCCCACCCCCCCCCCCGAAAAGTATTCCCTGCCCTTTGAAAACTCAAGCAGTAAATTTGCAGTGGTTGTAAACAACGAGAGGACTTGAAAATATTGATCCAAAGGGTACACAGAAGGAAGGGTATCCACAGGTAGTGCATTCCCGAATGTTGAAACCAGAATTATCTTTTCCGGCTGCTTTGCAAAGACAAGACAAGCCAAGTGATGCATGAAAGAAAGGACGCCATAAACAAAGATGGTATATATTTTTATTTGGATGGTTTCCAGTTGCCAGATCTATATCCAAGTGGTCTCCCACCCACGGAGCCTAGAGCAGTATATCCCACTGGGGAAGGCTTCAGTCCTTGCCCTTATTCAGTACTCAGAAGACCCAAAGGGGGCGGGGCTGCCCCATGACACATAGGATGACCTATAGAAGTATACACGTAGCCTTTTAAGGAAGGACTTGAGACTTTTGTGAAGAGTAAGGACTGTTGCACTGTTGACGAGTAGACCGATTGATGAGGCAAGGAAGGACAAGGATGTGATATCGTGGGACAGCCATCGCCTTCTCTGGCTGTTGGTGAGTGTTCCGATTTTAGAATAGGTCTAAGGTGTCATCACCAGAACCGTATTGTACTGTTATATTGTCAGGTGTTAATTTAATGCTTGCTTTTTTATTATCCGTTCATTATCTTGTTCACTTGTTGTTCGTTCATTACAATAGCCTAATTATTCACCTAAGAGATAAAGCGCATCATTGTCTAACATGTATTCATTTTTTTTTACTCGTGAGTAAAGCACACGTATACCGTTAGGCTTTTCGATGCTTTTCCCACTAAATAGTCGTTAGTGAGCCATAATTAGACAGCGTGTTTGATTGTTATTTTGACATTTAAAAAAAAAGTAAGCAACAAATATGAATTTTATCCTTTTTTTAAAATAAAAATGTGTACAAACTGCTTTAAAATGTTCAAGCAGCTTAAAGTGAAACAGGATACGTCTGTATTTTCAAAAATGTTTTGAATGGTATACTCTATCATTATCCCGAAAAGTGTAGTTTCCCTTAGTTTAAAATTTTGTTAAGCTAATTGCGGTAATTTGAATTTGGCAAAGTTTAAACGTTTCTTTTATTATTTTTTTTTTATAGCGAAGGTTCCCTTTAATGTGGGGTTGTTTTTTATTTAATATATAATTTTAGTATCAGTATTAGTGTCACATAATATAAATACATGAATACAGCTTTTCACGGAAAAATATATTGCTGGGTTGAGTCAAGGCTGCGTAATCGTCAAAATCTTTGTGGATTTCATTAAGTGTCATTTGTAAATGTAAATAAATATTTGCTAATTTAACTAACGTTCTGTATGCACGCGTGCGCACTTCGATTATGTATATGCAAAAACAAGTTGTACGAAATTTTATCACCAGTATTTCCATTTTTGCCTCTGGTCACTGACCCGATTGTGGGATTTAGCAGAATAATAGATTATGTTCTTTCTCGTGGTGATATAGATATATAAAACAGCCTTGTAACTAAAACACAGGATAGGGAAACACTTACAAACAAATAAAGATCGTTGACGGCAGTGAAAGCCAAACACTTACAAACAAATAAAGATCGTTGACAGCAGTGAAAGCCAAGTGAGTATTGGAACTTGAACACTAAATAATTCATGAAAGGCTGCAAGGGCGTTTCATCTGAGGACTCGGCTCAATCCTTCCTGACTGAACCCTTGTCTGCCAACCGTTGGGGCGTGTGAATACCTTCCCTTCGGAGGATAGGATATCCTGGATATTCTGTAATCCCTTACGGACTAACGGATATTGGTTCGGTTTAATCGTAAAGGACTGCTTGCTTCTCATAATCC
This sequence comes from Macrobrachium rosenbergii, assembly GCA_039081455.1. NCBI lineage: Eukaryota > Metazoa > Arthropoda > Malacostraca > Decapoda > Palaemonidae > Macrobrachium > Macrobrachium rosenbergii. The sequence continues at coordinate 19,502 of JANJGK010001531.1, read as the reverse complement.
CTTACATAGATAGCTTTTGCATTTTCAAGAGCTGATAATGTAGCGTCTTCCCCAGAATAGCGTGGACGTGTTGGGCTTTGCAAATACCCTCTTTATTCTCTTTGCTCTCTTTTGTTGGTTGCCAGGGAGAGCTTCGATTACTGAACATAGGGCTCATCTATTTTTCTTAATTTAAGTTTGGTCACATGTCGTTCCCTTTGTTTCTAATTTAGGCTATGTGCATGATTAATAGGCTAAATAGGCCAATTCTTCGTGATATTTTCTGATTTGCTTTCGTGTTTTTTGTGTGTATGTGTGCATGTACATGAGTCCATTTTTACCATATATATATATATATATATATATATATATATATATATATATATATATATATATATATATATATATATATATATATATGTGATTATTATCACTTTTGTACGTGATTCATTTATCACACGTTACCACAGGTGAAAAATAAGAAACGGGGTGTAGGTCCTGACCGGTTTCGACTTTATTTCCAAGCCATTGACGAATAGCTTGGAAATAAAGTCGAAACCGTTCAGGACCTACACCCCGTTTCTTATTTGTCACCTGTGGTAATGTATGATATATATATATATATATATATATATATATATATATATATATATAACCCCATTGTATTACATGGAACCATTCGTTTTCATTAATTTTCGGTGAAACATGAGGTCGTAGGAAAAAAAATTGAATAAGTAATAAATTAGAAGCGTAAAATTAAAAGTTTTCGGAATCTGGTTTTGTAAAATATAAATCAGGTCTTTTTTATGGCGTCAGCTATTTTTTGTGAAATACCGCATGATACAATTTATCGTTCATTAAGTATGAGCTTTATTGCAGTGAAATGTCAAGCGAAACAAATAAATAAATGAAATGCCAAGCAAAAAATCAAAACAAATGATTCTTCAAGCAAAACAAAAGAATGAAATGTCAAGCAAAAAAAAAAAAAAAAAAAACGAAATGTCGAGCAAAACAAATAAATGAATGAAATGAGGAAACGTTTAGATAATGTACTCAATGATTGGCATACTTGTCGAGTCGCTACGTACCTGCATATCTGTGGGTGACGCTTTCTCTCATATAACTCGATGTATATAGTTGTAATAGCAGCAAAAGTATAGCCTATATCGAATAATTTTTGAGTAAAAATAAGAAACATCTTAAAACCGACACCCGAAAAGTCGAGAAGTAGAAGATGAATGAAACTGACAAAAAAAAAAAAAAAAAAAAAGCCAGGAAAGATGGAAAAAGAAACAAAAAAGATCCTATTCAAAGGAAAATCCTCCTTAGGATATTTCCAAAGGAAAGCGATCGACTGTTAAGGATCAGCGTCCGTCAGTGTGACTGGAGATAAACAAAAGGCAATCTAATCCTCGCCTCCATTTTCTGGGAGGATTAAATCCTCCGTGAAAGAGGATTGTTGTTGCTGGAAGATGGCAAATGAAACGAGGATGATCACCCAGCCACCTTCAGGCCCCTTACCTTCGGCTTTTTTTATTGGTTTATTTTGAGTTTTATCTTTATTTCCTATATATAAAATATAATGGCTTGTTCTTTAATTTAGGTTTATTATCATTTGGAAAAGATTCGTTTATGTTTGTTCAGTTTAATTGTATTCACATATCATATTTTTGAAGAACATTGCATATGAGGTTAAGGAAAACACACTGGAAATTATCGCATAGAATATAAAAAGTTTAAAGGGTTTAACACAGTGTGCCTGGTTAAAACCTGTGCTGTTTGATATATATATATATATATATATATATATATATATATATATATATATATATATATATATATATATATATATAATATCAAAAGATACAAAGAAATTTTCAAAATAATCGAAGAACATTTCATTGCCAAAAAAATGTAAGCCAGAATGGAAATGGTGAATTGACTTCATATTAGTTAAAAGATAATATCCTAAATTGTTATAAATTAACAGAGAAGACAAAAAAACTTACAAAATTTATAAAAATGGAAAAATGCTTTCCAAACTCCAGGAAACGTATTTGACCAGCCCAAAACATAGCAATAAATTCTGACTGAAATGGGAGGTACGTTTTGGGAGATCATAAGTCATTAAAAAAAATCGACCCTCCAAAAAAGTCGCATAGTGTATATACCAATTTTCCATCCAGAGGATTTAGGAGGAAGAAATGGCTGTAGATACATCGTGTCAGAACCTTTCTGAACGTCAGCTTGTGTAATATGAGGTTTGTCCTTTCAAACTTATTAATTTTGTAGGTTTTTTTTTTCCTTTCACATAAAATTTTTTTTTTGTAACCTGACAATTTTTTCGTTGTTAAAGGAGTCGTGTATGAGTGCGCTTGAGAGTGCGATTTTGTATAGAAATAAAGTAGATGACATTAAGAATTAAATTAATTTATTCAGTGCAGTAATAGTTTCATATTCAGTTATGTCACAAAGTGTGTGTGATGGCACTGATCAAAGGAGAAGCGCTGGCACAGTGCCACTACAAAAAAAAGGTACTCCAGTCTGTGTGTGTGTGTATGTATGTGTAATGCAAATATTAAAAACGCCTGATTAGCGTGTTTAATTATTAGTTTAGAAATAAGACACTACTAAACTGTAGAGCCAAATTTGGTTTTCTTGTGATAAAGCAGTAATTTCTAATCCTAATGCATCAAGATGAAGAGAATATTACGTTTACCAGTCTGGAATCAAATGCATTGAAAACATAGCTTATTGATAAAAAATAAAAATACTTCCTTCAGTAACTTCGGTAACCGGATCAGCATACATTAAGAGTAACAAGTTGAAATGTAGGTGGCAGAAGAAATTGTCAAGGTAGATTGCTTGAAATAACAGAAAAAAAATCGCCTTTATTTTTCTCCACCGTATTTCCATGTCGTGATAATAGTGGGTCGCGCCTGAGTGAATTTTATCGTCTTGGTGACTAGAATAAATGATAGTGACGTGATAAAAGAAGTAATTGAACTTTTTATAATGATTTTATCTTCTCGGCCAGTTTTTGCACTGGACGAGAAGACTGAAGAATCTTTTGGTCAAGAAAGCATTAAACTCATGATAAAATCAGCGCGAAAAGGAATATCTTTTTCAGTCTTTGTTGGACGATGAAAAAGAAGAACGAATTTATTAAAGAAATCTTTGAAATTTTTTAAGGTAAGGATGATACAAAACCATAATTATCATTTTTTTCTCCACTGGACGGAAATAAAGAAAAACGACTTGTAAAGCGTCATGGAAAAAGCGCATCAAAGAGACAACCCTGAATCGAAAAAAGAATTTGAAAGAACCTCAGCTTCTGGCATCAATCATCTTTTGTGGGGGAGGGGGGGGGGAGGAGATAATTGCGATGAATTGAAGTGGTAAAATTCGAGAGCCATCTTGCCTTGAAGGATTGGAGGATGTCTTGCGAGAGGAGGGAAGGATCCTGTCGCGAAAGAAATAGGAAAAGGGAAATCATTATTCTCTCCTTTTGCCATGGAATGGCGATAAAAGGTCGAGGATTCAGCACCTTATTAATTTCATAATATTATATTTGTCTCTTGACTGAGAAGGGAGAATGTGGATGAATTTTATTTTAATATTTTTTCTTTAATGAGAACGACGAATGTGGATGAATTTTAATATATTGTGCAACATGAGGCAGTAAATCTGTGTACAGAGGAAAGGAGGATCAGAGACCACGGGATGATAAAAACGTCGTGTATGAATAAGAGAAGACACACTGAATTGTTATCAGATGTTGTTGCAGATGATGAAGAAAAGAGGGGAAATTGAGATTCACATTTGATTGTGCGTGTAGAGGGAGAAGAGGGAAGATTTTAATAAATCGATCTAATGAGGAAGGCAGAAGGAGAAACTACTGAATGAAGTAATGATATTTTATGAAAACGAGAAGTGCAATGAAAGGAATGAATGGACAGGAATACATACGGACAGAATGATGGTAATGCTGCCACTTGATAATTCCGACATTGACGGAACTGGGACGAGCAGCTTGTGATAAAAGGTCATATATATTTCCGTATTGCGATATGGAATTGCCAGCCATACAAACAACCATGAACATATAAACAAAAAAATTTTTATTTTTGTCACAAAAAATAACACATATGCAATCATCGTTCCTAGCAGCAGTTTTGATGTCATGGACACATACTGCAGCCTCGTTTCGGAAATGTCGAGTGCCTTCTGAACTTAACGATTTGGTTTAAAACTGGAACAAAAAAATGACAGAATTATTGCATTTTCGACATTGAGATATGGTGCCATTTCTGATAAAGGACGTACATTAAGCTCTGGAATTTAACTTTACTGCAACAACGATAAAAATTCTCACCATTTTAAAAGCGCATGCGTCATTATTCATGACGATTTTGTTGGGGATTTCCGAGAAAATTGTTTAATAATGAAAAGAAATATTGTGTCTGTAACGAATGACTGTGTGTGTGTGTGCGTGTTTTAATCGAGCTGCTACCCGCTTAGCCTACGTTTTTCAATGAAGAGTCATAGATTTGTGTTAGTGGACACTCATGGGGTCATAACGCCCAGGCCTTCCTCAATAATTCCTGACCTTTGTTCTGCTTCAAATGTAGAGGCAATTCTTTGTCCCAAGCCTCCTCCTCCTCCTCCTCCTCCTCCTCCTCCTCCTTATTATTATTATTATTATTATTATTATTATTATTATTATTATTATTATTATTATTATTATTATTATTATTATTATTAATAATAATAATAATAATAATAATAATAATAATAATAATAATAATAATAATGTCATCATCATCATCATTATTAAACTCCATACTCAGCTTGTAGCCATATTGTCATTGCTAATATTTTTCACATTTTTCTTGGCCCTTCATAAAACTTTGACCTGGAATAAGCTGTAGATGACTGAAGACAAGTCAGTGATATTGGAAAAACAACAAAACCATCATCGCCAAACAACTCCCAGAGCTTCCCTTTCGTCATTTCTTTAACATGGCTTTCAACCGTATATATATATATATATATATATATATATATATATATATATATATATATATATATATATATATATATATATATATATATATATATATATATATATATATAGCCTATATATGTACCATATGTTTATTCATCTTTTCCATACCACTTAGGTTACATTCTTTCGTAATAGGTGAACTTAAAGAATTGTATTTTTAAATAAATGAATAAACTCAAGTCATTCCTATCATGCTGAAAGGAAGTGGTGATAAATCTCCCTTTCTAAAAATTCTCCTCTACTTTATCCCTCCCATTTTTCTTCCTTATTTTTTACAATCGTTTTCTCACTCTCCTCCTGTTAAAAAAAAAAGAACGTAGTATATATACTTCAAAGGCAACGTTTTAGATTTTTCCATTCTCTCTCTCAAACCTGGTTATTTCCCGCTTTCCCCCTTCTGCTATTTTTGCTAAGATTCCTATTTTATGATCAACTATTAGAATTAATACTTTGACTCTCCTTTTTAGTCCTTTCTCTGTCTACTCTCCCTCATTATCCCCTCCTCCTCATAATTTCCCTCACCATTATTATTTACACTCTTGAAATTGTTCTAGCCTAGAAAGTGAAATAAGAGAGAGAGAGAGATATTCGGTGGAATATGTCAGCTGTACCGTCTATCTTTGGAAGTTGCAGTAAGCCAAAAGTGAACACTGTAGGTGTATAGCACAGTACTTGTCTCACGCACGGTAGGCCTTTGGTTCCCTCCAAGCCTGCCGCCCATCAGTCCACCCAGTTGTAATCGGGTGCCAGTGTCTTCTGGTGTCAAGAAGAATAGCATGGAGCTAGCAGCCTTGAGGAAAAAAAATACAGAAGTCTGTTGTGACCTTCCGTCCCCCACCCCCTTCCCAATGGGGGAAAAGCTTCTAGCGATGAGGTTGCTAGTCCCACGCCCTCTTCGTAATCCCCGCTGGGTCAACTAGTCAGCGGCACTAACTTGCAAAACCGAGCCCAGTGCTGCACCGTATTTGAGAGTTCTGTAAGTAGAGAATTACTTCGTCTTTTGTGTCAGAAGACCTCCTTTTATATATATATCTCAGTTTTTATTGTTGTTGTTGTTGTTATATTCAGTAGTTTGAAATATATATCTTTATGGCGTCGTAATTTCCTGACCTTTCCTAAAAATACTTTCTTGTTTTTGACTTTTACTCTGACAGAAATTAGAAATACTTCCTCATTTCCATTTTATTCCTGTTCTCTTTCTTTAAGAGGTATTTGTGGCTCATTTTTCGTTTAGAATTGTATTTACTACAATGTCATCATCATATATATTCTGTTTTGTGGGATCCTGTGGTTCTGTACAGTCATTATTGGTGTTCCTATTTCATTTAAAGTAGCAACTTTCTCGTATAAATATTTTTTCGACTCTAAGGGTCGATTATTACTCACAAAAAGGCAGTTTTCTGACATTTCGAGTCATGTTTCACAATTCAGAGACGCGGACTCGCCTTTATCGTTTCATGTTGAAGCTTCCTTCAGAAATATGTTCAAGTGAGTCTGGACCTGTTGTATGATGGTATCCCTTTATGATATTTAAAATGAGCCTAGGCGCAATTTGTCTCTTGGTTCTGCACTAAGAATATGATTCCTTTTCGTTTGTCTCTGACCCTCGAGCGGTTTCTGTTCCACGCAAGATTCATTCACAAGTGTCAAAGTATTATACTCTACCTGGAACTAGAGTTTGACTCTGCTGAAATCAATAACTTCACTTTTCTGATTCATAAAGTAGTAAAACAAAGCTTTTTAAAAAGTCTATTAAAATTCTACCCACACTGGACCGCAAATAAGAGAGGCGAAGCGTCAATATTGTAGAAGTGGTACCGGTGTTTACCATTGATGAAATGGAAATGAAGAGGCCAGGGTCAGTTTCGATGCCCAAACAATGACATGCAAGCGAATGCTTCATTAAGTGTGGGGCCTTCGTGTGGACACATGAAATACTGGATAAATGTGCGTTT
>JANJGK010001531.1:0-7500 GCA_039081455.1 Macrobrachium rosenbergii | reverse complement strand
ATAGATAGATAGATAGATAGACAGACAGACAGACAGATTGATCCTTTCCTATTCCCCAGTATTATTTAGGTAGAGAAGATATACAGTAGATAAGTAGACTCTTATCCTCCACCACATTCCAATTGACTGATCTCCCATTCACCTATATAGTGGAAGTCATCCCAGCTGGCGTTCTCTCACAAGTTGATCATTAACCACGAATTGGCATCTCGGTACAATTTCAATCCCAACGCCCACCAGGAAATTATTAAACTAATAAGGCGATTAATGAAAGATAATACAATAATGCCTCTCTGGTCTGTGGCAGAAATCGAAGAAATACTTTGGAAATGAGGCTGAGGTATTTCATTGAAATTATGGGGGATTTCACTGGAGTTCTGAGATAATTATTTCATTTCAATTGTGAGGTAATTCACTGAAATTATGAGGTAGTTCTCTGAAAATGAGTTATTTCATTAATATTATTTGGTATTTCATGTTATGAGGTATTTCACCCAAATTTTAAGGTATTGCGTTGAAATTGAAGACTTTCATTAAAATTTAGGGGCATTAGCCTACCCTGAAATGAAGAGGTATTTCACTTTTATTTCTACAGTCTTCTGGTTATTTTTTCCTTTTCTCTGCTGTCAAGTTTAGGAATGCTCCTCCTGCTTCTGTGTTCCCTGACTTATAACCTTCGTTAAATTTTTTTTCCTTGATTGTCATGACCCTGGGATAATAAAGGGCATTAGGATGCCCCTCCTGTCCCCCTCCGTACCTGAAAAAATATAAACTTGAAGTGGGAAGATTTGCACAGACCTTTCATAAAATGGGACGAAAGCTGAAGCCTGGGTAATAAGATGGAGTCAAATAATGTGATGGAACAGCAAATAAGAAAGATAGATTAAATCCATCCATCAAGCAAGGAGAGAGATGGCAGCATCTGCCAGCTCAAGATAATTGACATATCATTAATTACTTGTCCTTAGTTAAACACTTCCTGCCACATGCGCTCAAACTGATTCAGCCTTCACTGACAGAACCTTATATTATTCATAGTTTTGGCGTAATCATTGGTCATGTATTAATTGGAGCGGAAATGTTTGTGAATGAATATATGGGGACAAAGGTGAGTAGATTTATCCTAACTCAGATCGGGAAACAAGTATGTTAATCACTGTGAACATTCATACTCGTGAATATGACTCCATAATTACCTTGCTGACGCCTGTGCACATAATTATGTATTTTTATGAAGATTAGTATTTATAAGTGTGAATTTGCTTACCAAACGCGAGAAAATGGATTTTTAACAGACTTCATAGTTAAATATATTAGGTTCGAAGTCAACCCTTTCACAGATCAGTTAAAGAAATGGCTACCAAAAACAGCATTTAAAGAAAAACGACCTTATAATAATTCTCAAGATCAATTCTTATCTTATACCTCCACAGTTTCCAATACCCGCACAGGGTAAGACCTGCCACAGTAGTCTACGATCTACCCAGTAACAGTGATGGGGCAAGGGGAGGCTGTAAACACCTCGGCTAATGGAAGGTAGGGGAATAGGCTATAGCCCCTTTCTTCCCATAGTTTTAACAGCCTCTCTCCCAGTGTCCATGGGACAATAAAGTGAATAAAGGGCGCTCGATGGCCGCCGGTAAACACTGAGTCGCACCGTTACCGAAGGGGCTTGAGTGGTGACTAGACCCAAGTTCTGCAGTAACTGACAAGGTACAGGCCACTCGTGAGAGTCTGTTGCATCCATGCTGTAAAATATTGGGTGTGTGTGAAATGAAGATGCCATATCATGGGGTGCTGTCAGTGGGTGTTGTTATTTGTTCAACGTTTAAAGGATTTTTCATAGACTATTCTTGGATTTTATCCAGAAGATTTTTTTTTTTCATTATCGAGAAAATTGATTACCGAAATCATTATTTGTGCTTGGTAGGGATTTTACATTGCTTTGAATTTGAATTGTTATTACTATAAGATTTTTAGGGGGATGGGTTAGAATTGACGTGCTGTGAATTCAAGGGTGGTGGGTGAACATCCAAATTCATTTCAAGGAATTTAAAAAAAATAGTAGAAAACTAAGGCAAGCTATGCGGGATTTGGCTTTTTATGAAAACTGAGGCTGATTAAAGCAAATGAAGAAAATATTAAATGTTGTCGTCCCAGAATAAACAAGAAAAATTTTTTATAAACATCCGGTCGTAAAAAAAAAATTGTCTACAAATGTTTATCTCCCATTCCATTGTGAGGGTCGCAGTCTCACCCTCAGTTCCTTCCTGCGGTCTAACCGCCGTCAAAACTTCCTCAGTTCCCCAACTTCGCTCCCTCTAGAGAGGTCCTAAGGGAAAACTTCCTGGCTAAATTACCGGTAGTTGTCTGTAAATGGCTAAATTACCGTCGCCACTTCCTCACGCAGCCAATTGTCGCTCTCGTTCTGTCTCTGCCGAGTCTTCCAAATCCGTGACTTCTCAGATGTTCGTCTTTGTCCTCCTCAGGTCTCTGCTTTCCCCTCCAGGAAGATGAGAAACGGGGGATTTTTTTCTTTTTTTTTTTTTTTTGCTTATCTGTTCGAGTGTTCGATTCCTTTCATTATGAATGTTTAACGAATAAACAAATGAAATAAGCAAACAAAATAATCTCATGAGATCAATAAGAAATTAACCGGTAGACCTCGAATGTAAAACGGTTAAAGGGGCTTGCCGTATTTAGCCTATACGTAAATTTGTAATCAAATTTTAATCGTGGAGACGAAGAGCATTTGTACGGATGTGCAGCTGTCGTTCTTTCGCTGTGCGAAGTTGTGCTTGTGAAATCAAGCGTGATGATAATCATGTACCTTTCATAATAACTCCTCATATTGTGTGTGTGTGTGTATATAGGCTATATATATATATATATATATATATATATATATATATATATATATATATATACATATATATATATATATATATATATATATATATATATATTATATATATACACACACATTATATATATATATATATATATATATATATATATATATATATATATATATATATATATATATATATATATATATATATATATATACACACACACATATATATATATATATATATATATATATATATATATATATATATGTATATATATATATATATATATGTATATATATATATATATATATATATATATATATATATATATATATATATATATATATATATATATATATATACACATACATATAAAACCATAAGCATTTGTGTCAGATCGTAGATTGCCTTTACCTTCGTGGCAATCCAAAAGTCTTATGTTTTGTCTGACCTTAACAAGTGAGGGACAAGTTTCAATTATTTTGAATTAAATAATTTTTTTAGTAGTGGGAATTCTTTATTTTCTTTTTTCTATTACAGTTTGAATATTTGGCGCGTGGACTTGCAATTATGAAGTATTGCTGGATACATGATGCTTCAAAAGAAAGTGTTAAAATTAAGAAATCTTAGGCCTCTGTACAAAATCAAAAGAAATTTTCATATATTCAGGTTGTGATATTGCAGTTATTTCACAACGGATGAAATAAAAAAAGATAATTTTTTCCAGGAAATTGTCATGGAGAAGGTTTTTCATAATGCCAGTTCCATTTCAGAGTATCATAGGAAATATGTGTGATATTCATATTGCAATATAAAAAAATGGCAATAACGCTTACCCTGATATTGTTTTTAATAACAATTATGAAAGAAATAATTAAATTTATGTTCATGAAATTTACTTCGGTGCATCAAATGTTGTCAGCTGGGAAATAGTTTATATTTATAATAATAACTCTCAGGAAGATGACGAAAAATGCCTTAGATCTTTACTACTTGGGCCTATATTTCTATAATATATCTATATATATATATGTATATATATACATATATATAAATTATTATATGTATACGCATGTATGTATGTACTATATATTTATATGTATATTATATATATATATATATATATATATATATATATATATATATATATATATATATATATATATATATATATATATATATATGTATGTAAATATATGCCTTAGATCTTTACTACTTGGGCCTGTATTTCTATAATATATCTATATATATATGTAGGCTATATATATACATATATAAATTATTATATGTGTATGCATATCTGTATGTATGTATGTAAGATTTTATGTGTGAAACACACACACACACACACACACACATATATATATATATATATATATATATATATATATATATATATATATATATATATATATATATATATATATATATATAGGCTATACACACACACACACACTCAAGTATGTGTGTGTGTAAACATCTATACAGAGAACCCAGCATCTACAATTTGAGAGGAACATTGGAACTGACACACCGTCTCTCATTAATGAAGATGCTATCCTCTCTCTCTCTCTCTCTCTCTCTCTCTCTCTCTCTCTCTCTCTCTCTCTCTCTCTCTCTCTCTCTCTCTCTCCGTGATGATAAATTGTGAATCTCTTGAAACTCTCTCTTACTTTTAGTCCTGACTTTTAGCAGGAATTGTCGGAGATCACACTGTGAGAGTTTTATGCTTCCTAAAGATTAGGGTCCAATTCCTCTCTTATTTTCTGGGGACTGGATGGGAAGGAAGGAAGCGATAAGTTGCATTGGAAATGTTTTATTTTACTTATTTTTATATTCTTCTTCCATTGTTCTTTGTTTTATTTCTTTTTCTGTATTTTTTATACGAGTTGGGTTATTTAATGTTATTTTTTTTTGTTAGATCATTACGCCATGTGGGTCATGTGAAGTTCTGCAGGCTTGTTGATATTTTTACAGATTAAAAATATACATATACACATATATACGTATGTATATATATATATATATATATATATATATATATATATATATATATATATATATATATATATATATATATTATACGTGTGTGTGCGTGCACACAGACGTGTGTACACTTTTGAAAAAAAGCCTCAAGAGTGACTTCCATATGAAGGGAAAGCATATAAAAAAGATACTAATATGTGGCAGTGACAGACCCCACAGTTGGGGAAAATTCTAACTGTAAAGACGAAAGGGACACTACATATATATAACCGTAATAGAAGTGGTGAATTCGTTACGTAATACACCTATTTCTTTAAACGTAATTATGCATAAATCTATCAAAGAATCGAATTGAACCCTATTTTTAATCAGCAGAAATATCAACAAGCCCGAAACCTTTCACGTAACCCAGATGGCGTAATCAATGTTAGCCAAAAAATAACAGTGAACTGGAGAAGAAGAAGAAGAAGAAGAAGAAGAAGAAGAAGAAGAAGAAGAAGAAGAAGAAGAAGAAGAAGAAGAAGAAGAATTCCAAGGAAGGAACATTTGTCCTAAATGCGCCCTAGTCGTAGGAGACCGAGAATTGGCGCGTGCTGGTCATTTAGTCCCGCCAAGTTTTTGCTTATTACTTTATATCTTTGCGAGGAGATGGAAAACGGGATTTGGGAAGTTTTGGGGTGAAGTTAGGGCAAGGGGGCGGGGGGGGGGGGAGCCGGAGAGTGGGGTGGGGCCAAGCCCAGCTAAAATAGCGGGGGCATAGGCTATGATGTTTATATATTTATTTGTTTGTATATGCTTTCAGTCATAATAGCTGTTCATTCATTGATATAGGCTACCTGAAATTCAGTGATTAAATATGGAATTTGTATTTATTTATTTATTTGTTTATTTATTTATGTTTATTCATTCATCCATTTTCAACTTTTGAATTGAGGTAAAGTTTTAAGTTTCAGTGTTCTAAGGTTCATTATATTAATAAGAATCTATTTTTTAAATCTTAAAGTCTGTTTTCTAATTGATTGTTGTTTGGAATAAGTTTATTAATACTTTGAAAGAAGCATAGGAATGTCATCTGCAGATATAAGGGACAAATGCATCGTTTTTTTTTTCCAAGTTGACTCTGAGGGTTGATTCATTTATTTCAGTTTTTTAGGCTATATGCTGTTTTTATTGAAATAATATCTATACACACACGCATATTATATATAATTTATATTTATAATTATTTATATATATATATATATATATATATATATATATATATATATATATATATATATATATATATATATATATATATATATATATATATATATATATATGTTAGCCTATATATTATGATCCATAACACTATATTCTTCTCTCTCTCTCTCTCTCTCTCTCTCTCTCTCTCTCTCTCTCTCTCTCTCTCTCTCTCTCTCTCTCTCTCTCTCTCTCTCGTCGTGCTAAAAGCTGTTGACTTTGCTTAGTCGAATCTTGACAGTAAATTCGGAATCATTTAAAACTTTGTCTTTGAGAGTCTCCCGACATGAATTGTTGGGTCTCGCCTTTGAAGTCTTTTTTTTGTTTTTTTTTTTGCTTCTTGAAGATTTTGGGAGACAATCCTCCTTTCTTTGGAGCCGGGGATGAAAGAGATGGCTTCTTTTCCTTTCGTTCTTTTTGTGTAATTCTTAGTTTCGTACGTTTTTTTTTTTAGGTCCATGAAATTCGCATTTGCTCTTTTCTTGATATGCATATTATACTGTTTTTAATTTATGTTTTACTTTTCAGTTTCTGTTTGTATAAACTTATTTTGATAATATTCTTTTCTTCATTTCCTTACCCTGTGTTTCTCATTTCACACACAGACATACACACACACACACACACACATATATATATATATATATATATATATATATATATATATATATATATATATATATATATATATATATATATATTTATATTATATATATACATATATATATACATTATATATATAGCCTATATATAAAATTTACACATATATATATATATATATATATATATATATATATATATATATATATATATATATATATATATATATATATATATATATATATATATATATATATATGAAAATAAGAAGGCCCATAAAACACTATTTAGACGTTGAAACCATATATTTCGGGCACTTGTTTCTGTGCCCCTGTTCACTGGTAGAATATGGACAGGTGGAAAGTTTACAATGGTATATATACAAAAACATGAAGGTGTGGCCTTAGGCCTCCGATGTTAAGGAGGTGGCGTTTCTTAAGAAGGAGGAGATTGACCAAATTCCCTAGTGGTTTTTGGCCTCATTAGCTCCCGTTTGGCGATGGATCTGGCGGTCGCGTTTCTTGGGTCGTCTTCTTCAAAAGGGGTCCGAGGATTAAGGTGTCAATGGCGTCCGATTTCCAATGTCCTCCTGACAGGTTCATATTGTTGGTTTGATTGATGATAGCAGATTCCAGCATCTTTCTTTTGTATGGACAGCTACTCTTGAAAACCAACTCCGCCCCACTCCAGTTAATGACATGCCCTGTATTTCTAATATGTAGGAAAATTCCCGAACTCTCCGAAGCGTAACGTACTGATCTTTTGTGCTCTGTTATTCTTTGCGAGAGCGATCTACCTGTCTCGCCTACATAAATGT